>PVIU01005873.1:0-107797 GCA_004026605.1 Ondatra zibethicus
AATAATGATTATTCTCTAGTTAACTTGGAAGTAACTAGAGCAAACAACATTAGCTTCCTGACTATTATGTATCTATATAGAGGGAAGTTACTGCAGATTTAGCCTACTGCCGTCAATGTTTATGGTGGAGTAGAAAGAAAAAAAAAGAGAGCTGCTTAGTGTTATATATATGCTTTAGTACTATAAATGTACAAACTCAGGAGTTATTGAACCTTAGACCATCTCTTCTTAGGCACTGGCATAGCAACAGATCAGTAGTTGCTTAGCAGAGGTGCTTAGTATAGGATAGATAATGTTCATAGACTGTTTTCAATGCCTGGCTTACAGAGGTATCCAGAAGATGTTAACATTAAGCACTGGATGTTAGTATAAGCCTTTCCTGTGATGTTTAGTTGGTCATTTGGTTAATGCTCATTGTACTTCCAGTACATAAATCTCTTCACTGCACAGGGATTAGTCCCCCTTTATTTAGTTTGTTTACATAAAATTCTCTAATTTTTTTAATGTTTCTTGGGTGTAGAGGGCAGTTATTCTGCTCATTGTTCAACTATAGTTGTCACATGTTCCATGAAGAACCGGGGGTGGGAGGTTGGAGCTGGAGAGCACAATGGGATCAAGCGACGTGATTAGGGGCCTTTAATAAAGTGGATAATTGGGTCACAGCACACACATGATTGGTTATGACAGTAATAAATGCCAATGAGAATGTGTCAAGGAAGAAAGAGTCACTGGAACAAATGCCCAGGCCATCAGAATTTCTGAAGTCTAAAAGCACAGCCTTGCATCTTGGAGGGAACACACAGAAGAATAAAGGGTCATGTGCCAGCCCATTCAGCACAGAGCTTTGTAATGAAACCAAGCCAAGGAGAAGCTCCAGGGAGCTCACCCTGCAAACACAAAGATAGAGAAACCAGTAATTTTCAGTGAATGACTTTCACCATAACCTTACTTCCTAAACCGAAAGAAAGCTAATAATAGCAAGGAGACTGCTCCACTAGCTGGGAATTTCACAGAATAATTACATCCCTGGAGCATTAAAGGTATCATCTCCATTTCTTGCTGTGCAAGACTGTGGAGCGTGTTGGCTGTCATTACCTCCCATAGCTGCTTCTTGGGCTGCAAGGCTTGATGACAGGTGAGAACATATTTCATGCAAAAGTGCCTATGTGTTTTATCTGCCTTATCATATAGCTTCTATTTCTTAAGGATAAGGCACTAGTCACAAAAACTGAAGAACTCACTCACAAACCTTCTCTTATTCCAGTCCAGTAAGTTTCAAAGAAATTTTAGACTATCTATATGTACGTATGTATATGTGTGTACATAAATATGCATATATGTATATGTACTCAGTCAAGATGTTTGTACATATGTTTGTGATCTTTTTCTCATAAAAGAATCATCATGAAGTAAGGGGGGTACATTTTTCTCCCACTCATTTCCAGGAAAGAGTTGGTCCCCATATGACTTTGGATACAGTGAAAACTAAAATAGATTATTTCCCTATCATACCTTGGTACCCAGATGTTCTCCTCACTTTCTCTGCAGAAGCCTGGATGCATCTATCTACTCTTTGTCTCTTTTACATAATCACTTTTCTGTCCCTTAATTCCCCTGTTTTACGCAGCCTTTAATGTTAGGAAATATCTGAAAGAGCACTGGGCATCTATACGTTTTTAAATCAGTGGACAAGTTTCCCTCCCTTGGATAAAGCAAGGCAAATGTCATTAGGCAGCCACGTTTCCCAGCTGGAATTTAGTTCTATTTGTGGGAAGAGCCTCTTCCTTTTCTTTAAATGTTTTCTTCATCTGCAGCCTCCTCCATCCCTTTTACCCTTTGTCATGGCTCCAGGAATGACTTCATCGCACTTAGATCACACCACCTCCCTCACACCATTCTCACCAGCCAATGTTCCCCTCCTTTTAATCCCCAAATTTGTCAAACTGAGTGTCTTTTGAGACAATCTGAGGTCTCTTCAGCCATCTACTCCTGTAGCTGATAGTTTTTTCCTTGTTGGCACCCAAGAATCACTGGAAATGGGTGAATCCAGCCCAAGAGTGATGGGATCAGTTTTGAGGGCCCTTAGCAGATTCTTTTTCTTTTCAGGAACAATTAGAAATTTCACTCTTGAAACAAAATAGAAACTACAGAAATTTTACCCCCAAAACTGTCCCTTTGTCTCACGAAACTAAGTATTAAGATAAAGATAGAGTCAAGGAGCAAGCACATTTGTTATTGATGAAGATAATAAACATTAACACTCAAGGATTGTTGGACATGAAAACGTTATTTACAAATCTGCCATTGAGCAACGCCAAGGATCTTCAGACAGAAAGCATGTTGCTATAGCACATGCCACAGGGGCCCTTTATGGCTAATCTGGTGGCGCATCTGATCGTCAGCACCACTAGTTTACTTCTGCACTCTTGCCAACCTAGGGTGACAATTACACAGCTGATGTGTTTGAGTCCTAGAGCTGCAATGAAGCATCAAGAACCGGGTGGCTTAAAATGTGTCTGTTCATTCTCTCCAGGTCCGTGGTGTAGAAATCTGTGATCAGTCAAGAAGTGTTCTTAGGTTCTGCCAGAGAGCCTTCTTCTGGCTGTGGGTTGTCCTTGGGATTCTGTGATAGCCCCTGCATTGGCTATGCATCGCTCTGCCCCTACTTTCACATGGCACATCCTCCTATACCCACCTACTTCCACATGGCACATCCTCCTATACCCACCTACTTCCACATGGCACATCCTCCTATACCCACCTACTTCTTCCTGCAGCATTCTCTTCTAAGATCATAACTGTTTCACATGGTTCAAACTATTCCAGGAATTTTCTGGGTAATCACCATACTGATTTCCAAAGTGGCTGTACAAGTTTGCACTCCTACTAGCCACATCCTCTCCAGCATAAGTTGTCATCAGTGTTTTTGATCTTGGCCATTCTGACAGGTGTCAGATGGAATCTCAGGTTGTTTTGATTTGCATTTCTCTGATGACTAAGGATGTGGAGCATTTCCTTAAGTGTCCTTCAGTCATTTGAGATTTGTCTGTTGAGAGTTCTCTGTTTAAGTCTGTACTCCATTTTTTTTATTGGATTCTGTGATCTTTTGGTGTCCAATTTCTTGAGTTCTTTGTATATTTTGGAGATCAGACCTCTGTCTAATGTGGAGTTAGTGAAGATCTTTTCCCATTCTGCAGGCTGTCGTTTTGTCTTGTTGTGGTGTAGGAGGTCCTTCTGTATTTCTGTTGCTTTCATTGGTTGAATAAAGAGACTGCCTTGGCCTTTTGATAGGGCAGCCCTTAGGTAGGCAGAATAGACATAACAGAATTCTGGGAAGAAGGCCAGACAGGCAGATGCCATGGTTTTCCTCCCCGAGATGGACGCCGGTTAGACTCATGATGGTAAGCCACAGTCAAGTGGCGATACACATTAATGGAGATGGATTAAATTAATATGTGAGAGTTAGCCAATAAGGGGCTGGAGATAATGGACCAGGCAGTATTTAAATGAATACAGTTTCTTGTAATTATTTCGGGGATTAAGCTAGCTGGGCACTGGGAACACGGCCTGCTCGCCTCTTACTACATTGTTGACCGGGTCCTTTGCTTTACAGAAGCTTCTCAGTTTCAGGAGGTCCCATTGATTAATTGTTGTTCTCAGTGTCTGTGCTACTGGGGTTATATTTAGGAAGTGGTCTCCTATGCCATTGTGTTCAAGTATACTTCCCACTTTTTCTTCTATGAGGTTTAATCTCAGCCTGGGGAGGCAGAGGAAGGTGGATCTCTATGGGGTGACACCAGGCTGTATTACATAGTGAGTTCCAGACCAGCCAGAGCTACATAGTGAGACCTTGCCTCCAAAAGTAAAAAAAAAAAAAAGCAATGAACAAAATGAGCCATTCCCCCTGCCAAAACCAAACCAAATATAGGATCACATTTTAACATGGTGGGGGTTAGGACTTCAGCGTGTCTTTGGATAGCTTGATTTATATGATACCACTTGTGGTCAGTTTACCTAAATGTTTCCCAGGTGCACTTACATTCCGAGGGAAAAACATTTCATCCTGAAAGGGTAGGGCAGAGGCATTCATTGCATTGCTGGGGAGGTTTTGTAGCTGTTGCAAGAACACTTGCATTCATTACCCCTTTGCTGAGCAAATGGGAGAATCACCCTCTGCTCTTTGACCGAGTTTGCCATGCTTGTCTGCAGAGTGGCACACACACTAAGCAGTGTCTTAACAAGGGTTCTGTTTGCATTGGTAGAGTGAGCAATCAGCTACCATAAAAACACTTGCAAATCTGCTGGGAGTGTGAATGACAGGCATATCCTGCCCAAGTTTTTCTTCTGTTAAGTCAGAAACAGTTTTGTAAAAGTACTATTTAAGCAATGAAGTCTCCAGCTGTAAACCTCTTTGGAGGGATCCAAGTTTGCAAGATCCCTCTACCCATTCTTCTTATCCCCAGGTATTTAGCCTAGGAGAACAGCTTCAAGGGAGAAACATTGTGTTTCCCACAGGGGCATCTATCTCTAGGATATTAGTAGGACTGGGGAGGAAGAGCAGAGTCTGTTCTTGACTTTTTAGTATGCTAGAGAGTGGGCAGGGCCAGAGTTAGCAAGTCAGAGCCGCTGGTTTTCTGCCCAGGTCAGCTTCTCCTCTAGTCCCTGGTGGCAGTGGTTTGGGTACTCCTTTGATGCATCAAGGGTCCTGAGAATGCCAAAAACAAGACCAGAGAGGGAACCCAGGATAGAACCATGGAAAGGCAAAATGTGCCAGAGGTGAGGTGCCATGCCACACTCCTCTTTTTGGCTATTTCTTGTTAACAGCCCATTTTAACAAATCTTGCTCTCACAGTTGGCATAAAATTAACACAGCAGAGGTGGAGAAGAGGTTTAGTGGATAAAGCACTTGCCCTACACATGGAAACACACCACGCACACACACATGCAATATGTAAGAGGGATCCAAACATGAATCTAAGAGACTTTTCCTTCTTTGTGTTGAAAGTAAAAAGAAAAAATTAAAAAAAAGAAAAGAAGGAAAAAAAGAAAAGAAAAAAGAAAAAAACTTACATTGCATTTAGTTGTAGATTTAATTGGGTTTAAATTGTGATCTATTTGTCAGGGATATACTGCCTGCTAGAAAAAAATGGTTGTTCTGATGAGCAGATAGGAAAACAGATCCCAAAGGTCAGTTTTGATGTTTCAGACTTACCTACTTCTGTTACAGTGCCAAGTAAGTGGCTTCACAGGGAAGTGGGCTGCCTTTGACTAGGTGTCATAACTTGCCTGTTTTTTCAGGAACGTGTTTTCACTTCAGTTTGACTACCTGGTAGCTAGGAGAAATAACTTCACTCTGGTGTGATCTGGTTTGCTGGGGCTGAGTGCAGAAGACCAGTGTAAGGCCTTAGAGAAGGACGCATTCACCTTCAAAGCTTCTTAAAGTGTCATTAAACAAGTGTGATGATGTCGTATCATGGACTATAATGCTTTTTAATTTTAAAGAACATAAAAATCCAACAGGAAATATATTTTTAAAATCTGCCTTTAAAAATCTTCAATAAAGTAGCAAATCAAGTTGCAGAAAATATTTTATCACGAAGTTGCAAAGTATTTGAAAGCTGATCTTCAAGAATTAGCTTCCCGCTGGGTTCCTTGGGCTTCTCCATTCCTGACTCTTGTTGTTTATTAACCCCTGTGTTGGCTTTGTTCTTTCCTAACTAACAGAATGTTCTAGGTGTTGATTTCTAGGATCCAGCCTTTGGCGTCATCAGAACAAGGTCTCCCTGCAGAAAGAATGTTGGAAAGGAAAATACTGGCCTACTCAACTGGTGACTATTTGGGTTCCTGCTCATTCTAAAAGGAAATTGAAAACTTGTAATTCCTAGATATATCAAAAAATGAAAAAATAGTAAAGACAGGATGTATACTATATAATGTTAGCTGGCCTGATACTTCCTTATATGACCCTTAATTGCCTCTTGGCCTCCCTTTTAGCCCAGGCTGGCCTCAAATTTACAATAATCCTTCTCCCCCTACCTTCTAGATGTGGAGATAGCAGCTATGCACCATTGCATCTTGCTTATGAGTGTTTAACATTGGAATTCTAACTCTGTAACAAATTGTAGAGGCAGAAGTAAGAGTCACAATAGGGTATAAGGAGGGACAAGCCGGGCAAGGCTGGTGTAGGAAAGGTTTCTCCCTCCCAGAGCAGTGCCAGGGCTATGGGACAGTTCTCCTACCCTCTTGTGACCAGAATTTCTTGTTGAGGCTCCAATTATTTGTTATCCCTCATGCAAAACATGTGGTGCCTCAAGAACTCAGCTTTAGACTGGATTTTCTGCCTGTAGAGATCCAAACTGATATCACCTGAGCTTTTAGGCCTGACGCTATGAAAGTGGATCATTAGTGTCTCAAAATATTCCCTTTTAATGATATTTAATTTAAAGGGTAGGCAAAAGAAATGAGTCACTGCTGCTCATTTGAAAAGAGGCAAGCTGCTGGTACCTCTTGAAAGTCTCAATGAGGCAAATTCCCTCAAGTGAATCTTCTCTTCCGTCTGTACATAGCAGCCACGTAATCAGGAACCTCCATGCCTGCACACCTGCTGTAGGTTTGGACATCCTCAAATTCTTTATAAGTCTTAGCAGCTAAGGCTCCAAACTATGGTTCTGAAACAAGGGGGGGGGGTGATTAAAGTGGGTCAGCTGGGAGTGGGATGGATAAAGGATCACCTCCTCCAAAACCTCCGTCAGTGTTTGAGGCTCAACACAAAACCAAGACTTGATAACTCCCCAAGGATAGGTTTTCTCTCACTCTGATATGTTCACATGAAGAGTGGTGCTCAGAAAACTGGGTTCCAAAATGAGACACCTTGGCATGTTCAGCTGGAGAACTTTCCTTAACAGGACGGTCTATCTGTCTCCTTCTGACCCTGAGCCTACTTGTATCTTCAATGCAGAAGACTTTCTCCCTTCACCTGGAAGCTTCAGTTCACAGGAGCACGTAGAAGGAAGGAATGGGAGGAATGGGGAAGAGCTGGGGGCAAAGGAGTGGGCATTCCAAGGTTCGAATAGAGAACCCAAGGTCTTGGCCTTTCCAAAAATACAAGGAGAGGCATCTCTGAAGTTGCATTATTTATTCACAGACCGTGTCTGCCAAGGAGGGACACACCTGCCTTCAAAGCTTCTTGCTGAAATTTCATTCCTCAAGGTAATACTCATATACCAGAATAAGAAGTGAAAACCAGACACCTAGACTAAGAGGTAATGTCTCAGGCTATTGCAAAGTCTGGTTTCATTCATTTCCTTTAGCGTTTACTATCTCTCTAATGTTTCCTTTGGCCCTTCTCTGCATCTTACCCCATTACAAAGGCAGCACTGAACTTCAACCACATGGTCCTTTCTTTAAGTTTTATATTTTATATAGCTCCCTAATACACTAATGAATTTTTAATGTAAATAAGGAAAAATCAATGAATTTATTCTGCTTTTCTTTTGTTAATCTTTTTGTTGCAAAGGTATTGGCTATGACCCTTCCTGAGTCTGTCTGTATATACAAGGGGCGGAAGCTTTGTCCTCTGATGAGAAAATCTGGTTGGAGAGGAAAGTTGGGCAAAGGATGAGGTTTTATGGCTGGTTCTTTCTGTAGTGATTATTTTTATCTTTATCCTTTCATCTTGATTTTAGATGTTGATGTTCAAGTTTACCATCCTGCTCAATGACAGAATGCCTAAAGACAATTTTATCATTAACTTACTAATTGATATTATTATTCAAAATGTCCAGACCCTTTATTAACTCAAGAGATCAATTCTAGAAGATGCTGATCCTCAGGTCAGCCAGTCAGAAATGAGGGAGAAAAAGCTTTGTACATGAATGGTTGGTGACCTGGGAAATTTGCACGAAATAGTTTCTGTAGCGTCAGCTCAGCTGTAGCCATAGATTTTTCCAGGCTCTTGGGATCACAGTCGAGGTTCCATGGACAGGCAACTGCAAACACTCTTCCTTGACCCCTGGGCTTCCAGTTGGATATGCAATGTCCACCCACCCTACAGTTTGGCTCAGAACACCACACCTACATCACCAGGTGACTGCCTCATGAAGATCTAACTCTCACTAGCTGTGCCATGAGACCCTCGCTGACAAAAGCAATAGCTTCAGAGACACAGAGCAAGGAGTTGGGACATAATTGAAAACAAAAATTGCTTGCCTCATATTTGCTATTCTCATAGTGTATCTTAGAATCAGAAACACCAAGAAAATATTCCTCTTATAGCATACATAGAACATTATTTTAGACGGCACCAATTCTTTGAGCATTTTATACAACACATTTCATTTGTATCCACTCCTTTCCTTCAGCTCCTCCTAGATTCACTCCCACCTCCCTACACATCCAAATTTGTGATTTTGTTCTGTCAGCTGACTCCCATTTGTGCTGCCCAAATCCTCTTTGGCTCTGCCATGGACTGTGGTTGACTACTAGGGATCATACTCTTAAAGAAAACCAAAGCTGTGAATTGTTGTCAGCTTGAGATGGGATTTTGTGCCCAGGCCCCACCCCCCTCCATGATGGGATTTCTGTCTGGCTTGAGTTTCTGCTAGTCCTTTGTATAATGTCACAGCCAGTATGACTTCATATGTGCAACTGCCCTGTTGTGTCTTGAAAGTATTGTTTCCCAAAAGTTATCTACCACCTCCAACCCTGAGCTTTGGGGAGATGTGTGTGATCTAGATCTCTCACTTAGGGCTGTAGTCTCTATATTCTATACCTTGACTAGTTGTGTGTTAGTGTTAATTGCCTTCTATTGCAAGAAGAAGCTTCTGTCATGACAGTTAAGGGATATTTTAGTTTGAGTTCAGTTATTAGAAGTTAGTTTAGTAATAGGTTCTCCACTTGGGCCTAGAACCTATCTATCCACAGGTTCTAGGTCCTGATAGCAGTGCTAGGTATGGGTTCCACCACTCAAATCCAATCACACTGAATTTAATAGAGTGGGCCTCAAATCCAATCAGAAAGTGTGCAGTAATTGCCACAGCACTCATGCTACTATTGCACCAGTAGGCATATATTTTTTAGTATGGTGATTACTGTAGCTCATAAAATTCATAGATGGGCATGATTAATTTTCTCCTCTTGTGATTTGAACAACACCTTCCATCACTATGAAAACTAGCCAGTGTGGGTGAAGCTTCCAATTTAGTACCAGTTTGATTTCTTCACATTTTATTCTTTTGAACCAAGAATGTGGTCTCTTCAACAGTAGGATCTTACCATCAAGTTCTTGAAGGTAACCAAAAGCAATGGCAATAGTTTATAATGTATGACTATCTCCAGCCAACTGGCCAACTACTGAAAAGGAGGTAATTCATTCTTGGTACAAAGGTTTTAATTTGTTAGTGCTTGCTGTCTAGTTTGGGTATTGTCCTTCTCATATGGGATAACTCTACTGAAATTCTATACATGAATATTAGGAAGCTTCTATAGTAGTAGGTTTCCATATATAAGATTTTCAAAAGGTCTTATGTTTTAATTATCCCTTCCCAAATTCCCACCTACCTTGCCGTCTCATCTGCCACACCATTTAATTTTCTTGTTCCATTATTCCTCTCCTTCCTTTCTATATGACTGTATTATATCTTTTTCCCTTGAAAGAACCTCCCATTCTCTATGACTGCTTACTAATTTCATGACCTCTATGGATATTCCAAATGAAATACAGATATCTAAAGATTCAAAACCAGCATCCAAATTTAGAGAAAACATGCTTTATTTGCTTTCCTGGATCTGGGCTACCATACTCAGGATGTTTACTTTCTGTTCCATTAATTTACCTGATAATTTTATAATTGTATTTTTCTTAACAGCTGAATAATATTCCATCATATAAGTATACCACATTTTTATTAGTTATTAATCAATTAATGGACATCTGAGTTATTTCCATATCCTGGCTATTGTGAATACAACAGCAGTGAACATGGATGAGCAGGTATGTCTAAGTAAGGTATAGAATTCTTTGGGTATTATAACACATTATTATGTTTACAAAAAGGTTTATGGGAATATAGACAACATCACATAGACTGCAATTCTCTTAATTGTATAGCTTTAAAACCAAATAATCCAATTGGTCAATTTTAGATCATATCAATAATGACAGACTGAAACATGGTCTCTCCATAGTCAACTCTAAAAGTATAGAGAAGGTATATAGTTGAATACATATATACATATGTGTGTATGCATATATGTTTATATATATGTGTGTGTGTGTGTGTGTGTGTGTGTGTGTGTGTGTGTGTGTGTGTGTGTGTGTGTATCCCTCTAGCCACTTATGATGATCAACACATCATTAACCAGCTGGGCAGCCACCACGAGATTTCTTATTATGGATTTGATCACTTAACCCATGGTTCACTTAATAGATATTTTAAACTAAAGCAACTTTTAAAAAGTTCCTTGATGTCTGACTCAAGCAAGAAGGATAGAAAACTAAAGCAAGGCATGATTTCAGCTAAAATAAGTTTGAATAGTTGTCTCACTCTTTATTTGCAACTGTCATCTCTTAAAAGGAGCCAAAAGCTTGCAATTCCTCAACACTCTTGAGTAATGCCAGTGCCTGCAATTGCTGCTCAAATCGCGAGAGTTCACAGGATAAAGTTTAATTCAGAGTGTTCCAGAAACATGAAAGTGCTAGTCTGTTGGGTAGAAGGGAGACATTAACAATTATATTCCAGAAAAAGCTATGACTATGCAAATCTGTTTTGCCCTTAACTCTGCCTAGGGAAATGTGCTGTGCTTTGTGATTGTGCCATGCCTGACTAGTATCGTGTCCATCCCCTTAGCAAACCTGTGGAACCCCATGGCAGTGACGTAAGGAGCCAGCCCAGGTCCCGAGAGGCAAAGGTGGTTTACCTCAGCTATCCTTCATGCTTCCTGGATCAAAATATCTTTTGACTTCATTAATAATGAAAAGAGAAAGTGAAGCTCTCTGCTGTGGAATTCGATGATGCTAATGAGTTTATTTTATGCAGTTCAGGATTGCTTATTCCCCTGTCATTCAGGAATGCTATTAGATAGCAGCAGAATACGTCCATGGAACCCTGCTTGTCTTCTGATCCGAGATCTGAGCGGTTTGAAGCACTTTCCAAGGCATCAGCTTAGGGCAAAGAGCCCAGTTTCCAGTCATCTACACAGAAGCACGTGACTGAGTGATAGAGCAGGGAAGGCTGCAGTGTCTGGAGGTGGGGAGAGAAACTAGCAGCAGGGCTCCAGGCTCCCATTTGGGAACCAGCTTAGTAGCTCAGGTCAAGAGCCCCATGACTCAAAATAGCCAAAGTACCACCTACCAAGAAATTGTTGCCCACTGCCTTGTGTGTTTAGTCCCTCCCTATGTTTGGGGATTCAAGACTTACAATTTAAAGATCAACCATCCCTGAAAATAGGTATAGAAAACAGAAGGGGCAGCTGATGAAAACCAGGTGGCAGAAGGGTCTGGCATTTGAAAAATGCTTTGATAAAATTTGTCAAAATATCTCAAGGATCAAAAGAGATTATTTTATTTTCTGACATCAGGCACCTTGTCAGTATGCCCAGGGCACTCACCTTAGCCTGGGAAATGTTAACATTTACTTTCTATCAAAGGACAGTATTCCCTGACGGTATGCAAGTGACATCGGTTCTAGCACGGTTTTTCTAAGTTTTGCTATATTGTTCCACATTTAATGTGGCCAGAACCACAGATGTTTGTTAATGACATCTGGTTTAGCTGGTGGATAGTCACGTAACAGCAGAACTTGATGTTTTCATATCCTTTTAATTTTCCTCTCCAAGGCCATGGGAGGAACTTTCTATGTTCATACCCTGATGATAAAAAATTAACAGGCCACTTTGCCACCCAGGCATCTGCGTATTTCACATCCAACATCCTTTTAGGCAGCATCCTCACATCTTCTCATCTATGAGGGGGAACCCCATTAACATGGCAGGAAAGATTAGGAATGATCAATTCATTGTATAGAATGTCTTCCCTTGCAATGAATGACATTAGGATATCTGCCTACCTATCCCACACACAATTTTAGATGCCCTCTTTAGGAAGAAACACTATTCAAATGTATATATATATATATATAAACAGAACTCTGTGAGTAGCAAAAACAAAACCACTGAGAAGCTCACTATAAAAAGTCAGAGCCAGGCAGCAAGATGGCTCAGGGGGTAAAGGCATTTTAGCATGGGTCCAGCGATCTGAGCTCAATTTCTAGATCTCAGGAGATAGCAATAAATGACCAACTCCCAAGAGCTGTCCTCTTACCTCTACACTATGCCCATGCACACATACACAATAAAGCAGTACAAATAAATACAGTTAAGAGGGAGCACCTTATGTTTCAGTTTGCATGAGGCATTGCTAAGGGAGAATCATTTGAACTCCAGGAGGTCCACACCCCAGTTTCCCAGCTTTTCTCCTCATTTGTACCCTCAAAGGAAAGACCCAAAGCAGATGAGTGGAAAGAACACCCAGGCCTCAGACTGATGTACATCTTTGGTTATAAATGCTTGTCAAGCCCCCGGCTCCACGAGTCCTTGGAAACCCTGCTGTGCTCCCTGCTCCTGGATTTCAAGGATTGCCGGAGCCTTTATTTAGAATCTCCTTCCTCTATTTTGCTTTTTTCGACTTAAGCTTGCTTAAGTTGTTTGTTATTTTCAGATACAGCTACTTGATTGGCTGCTCATAATCTGAAAGGATAATTAACAATGCCTGGTGCTCCTGGAACAAACCACAAACACAGCCAGGTCACCAATGTATGGTGGCCAGGTTGACCCAGATGGTTCAGCTAACATCCACTGCTTCCGCTCATGGGCAACAATCTCATTTTGACAGAAAACATATTGTCACCAAAGCCAGAAGATGGAAGGTCCTCATTCAGAGAGTTGTGTTTTATAGAAGTGAAAACTTCATATACCAAAACCAGGAAATGTTTTTTTCACACGGTCTCCTCAGGTGGCTTGCATCAGAGGCACCTGAGCACAGGCCAGAATGAAATACAGCTGGTAGGGCTTCCCTCCATCCCAACACTCAGCTTGGTGTGTACAAGAAGACAGGAGTAATAATACGCTACATTAAGCCGTCTTCACTGAAAAGCTCAAATGTTCAAATCTGTTACTGAGACACACGTGCAACAACTAAATCTGGTTTGGCAGAGTGGCAAGTGTTCAGGTCCTAGAATATTTTAAGAAGAACACTCTCTAGTGCTTGACCTTGGCCAGTTGGATCCCTTTTCTGTTGCAAGAGGAACAAACCAAAAAGCAAAGCGGTGGTGCTTCCCAGGGCTGAGAGACACACAATGAGAAGGTCTATTTGAAAACCCAGGACCACAAACAGAATCTAATCAAGATCAGTCTGCTCCTGGTAGCAGCGAATCTATGGGAGACTAAAAGCCATTATCTGCACTTGTTCAGGCTTACAGACCCAGATTTCAGCTTCTCCTCTAACCTTAACACAATCCAAATGGAGGTTGTTTGGCTGTTCTGTTTGTGATCTCTGGGACGTCTTCACACAGATTGTGAACAAATTGAGGCCAATCACTGTGCGAGGCTTCCTGTAAAGCACTGGTCCTCAACCTTCCTAATGCTGCAACCCTTTAATACAGTTCCTCATGCTGTGGCGAAACCCCCAACCATAAAATTATTTATGCTGCTACTTCATAAGTGTAATTTACTGTTAGGAATCATAATGTAAATGTTTGTGTTTTCCAATGCTCTTAGGTATCCCCTGTGAAAGGGTCATTCAACACCCAAAGGGGTAGTGACCTGCATGCTGAGAATTACTGTTACAAAGTCTAAGACTTACAGTCTAGAGGGATGGAAAAAACCCTCTCAGCTCACTTTTAATAAAGACTGGTGGGGCTGATGTGAGGCCAACTGATTTCTTTTCATTTCTTTAATAAAATTTTCTACCCAAATGTGTTGCTGTTCCTTTTTGGAAAAGAAGAAGGAATCAAAATGACTGGAGAGGCCAAGTATGATTAGGCACAGAAGAGAAATTTTTTGGAGTCACATAATATAGCAGCTTGCCAAATTCTTTTTTTACCTATTGTACCAAATCATAGCTCTAGAGCTATTGGAGAGGAGCTTTCTCTCTGGGAAGCTGACCAGAGGTATACAGGAAATGCTACTCTCACCTGATGTGAGACAAATGGTCTATATTCTGTCAATTATTTTTTAAATAAATGCTGATAGGCCAGTAGCCAGACAGGAAGTATAGGCAGGACAACCACACAGGAAGTAGAGGTGGGTCAATGAGAACAGGAGAATTCTAGGAAGAAGGAAGTCTAGTCTGCAGTCCTTTACCCAGCCACAGAGGAAGCAAGATGTGACTGCCTTGTTGAATAAGGTACCAAGCCATGTGGCTAGCATAGACAAGAATAATGGGCTAATATAAGTTATAAGAGTTAATAAGAACCCTGAGCTAATGGGCCAATCAATTTACAACTAATATAGACATCTGTGTGATTTCTTTGGGACTTAACAACTGCGGGAACCAGGCAGGACAGAAAACTCAGTCAACACTGACCTTTGCTCATTTGGCCATCATTAGTAGGTTTTCAACTGCTGGGACTTTTCCTGAGACTACTCCTGAGCAGTGTGGGGTGTAGTTTTTTTAAACTCTTTGGGGGCCTACCACCCAGCTCCCAAATACATACATAGAGACTATTCTTACTTATGAATGCTGAGCCTTAGCTTGGCTTGTTTCTAGCCAGCTTTTCTAACTTAAGTTATCCTGTTTCTCTTTAACAACATTTTGCTTCTGGTCTTTTTACCTTTCATTATTCTCTGTATTTTCTTTTCCTTCTTACTCCATTGCTGGTTGTGTGGCTGGGTGACTGACTGCTGGGCCTCCTCCTCCTCCCTATCTCCTTTTCTCGCTCCTTCTCCTTTTTTTCTGGAGCCTTGATTTCTCCTCCTATTTATTCTCTCTGCCTGCCAGGCCCACCTCTTCTTTCTCCAGCCTAGCTACTGGTCATTCAGCTCTTTATTAGAACAGTCAGGTGTTTTAAGTAGGCAGAGTAAAATAGATTTACAGAATTAAACAAATCCCACAGAAAAGAATGCAGCACATCTTTGTATCATTAAACAGATATTCCACAACATAAACAGACTTAAACACATCTTAAACTAATATTCCACAACAGTAGAGTTTGCCCTCAGGAGACTTTTAAAAACAGGCCTGTCCATAACCAAATCAAAAGCAAGGTTCCATTGTGTCGGCAGTGGAACCAATTGCTCTCCGCTGTTCAATATCATTATGCCTGCTTGCTTTGCCCACTATCCTCAGAAAAGCCACCAATACACAACATGAAAACATTGATATGAAATGCATGAATCAACTCAAATCCTAAAGCACTAATATGGTAAATATATATTGATTTTGAATATAAATTTTATCAGATGGTCAGATTCTTGGTAAGTTTAAGTCTAAAAATTCTGCAGGAATACCAAACTCAAGAAGTTCTTTAAATCTAAACTCAGATCTCCTCTTTAATTAATTAAAATCCTAAAGTTCAAAATTCTCATGTAAATGTCTCAAAAACCTCCTAACAAATTTCTTTTTCTTTTTTACTATTCTCTCAGCTGTTACATCCTGACTTTCCCAGCCCTCACTTATCCCCAATCTTTCTTCTCTACCTTCCCTCTCCCCCAGATCCATCTGCTTGTGTCTCTCCTCAGAAAAGAACAGGCCTCCCAGGGGGCATCAACCAAACAGCATGCTCTAATAATACCAGGCACATACCATCACATCAAGGCTGGATGAGCAGGTAAAAAAGTGGATGGAACTAGAAAAACACTATCCTGAGTGAAGTGACCCGAACCCAGAAAGACAAAGATGATATGCACTCACTTAGAAGTGACTATTAGCTGTAAATTAAAAGGTAACCATGCTACAGCCAGGAGACCCAGAGAGTCTAAGTAAGAAGGAGGGCTTAAGGGGGGATGCAAGGATCTCCCTGGAAAGGGGAAACAAATTTCTTATTCTGCTTAGTTTCAGTGATTTCTGAATAGCCCAACAAAGACAGAGGACCAGTCATCGAAGTAGTCCCTTCCTCCCACTTCAAATGATTTAATTAAGAACAATGCCCTTACAGGTTACTTAGATGCTTAGGTTTTAGCTAATTTCAGGTATAGTCAAGTTGACAATCAAGAAGAGAATAGCCTTCACATACTTGGATGGCTATAATTTCATTTAAAAGGAGGGGTGGGTATAGTGCCCATAAGATGGCTCAGTGGACAAAAGTTTCCAAGCCTGGAAACCCAAGTTCAATCTCTGGAAATCAAATGGAAGAATAAAAGAACTAACTCTTGCAAGTTGTCATCTGGCTTCTGTATGTGTTCTATGGCATGTGTGACACCCCACTGCCACCCCATGCTCCTGTAAATAAATAAAAGTAATAACAAATTTAAAACCAGAAACTAAGACTAAAAAAATGGGGAGGATGTGAAAAGATTGGAAGCCTAGTATGATGACTCATTCCTATAATCCCAGCACTCAGCAACTGCAGGCAGAAAGATCAAGAGTTCAAAGCCAGCCTCAGTTATATAGTTAGTTGAAATTAGGGCTAAATGAACTCATGAATGCTGTCTCAAAAAAAAAAGAAAAGAAAATGGGAAGAATAAAAAAAAGCGAAAGGAAATTGGAACCATCATACACTGCTGGTTCATAGAAAATGGTTCAGCTCCTATAGTGGAAAATGGCTGGACAGTTCCTCACAATGAAAAATGAAAAAAGAATTACCACACAGCTAAGCATTTCCACTTACGATTGAAAACAGGTTTTCACACAGAATCCTGAACAGGAAGGATTACTATACCACTGCTCATGATAGCCAGAGATGGGAACAACCAACATATGAATAGGCAAACAAAATGTGGCGTCTTCATATAAGGAGATAGAAGTCTGTCACAGAAAGGAATAAAGGTGCTGGTGAGAGGTGGCTTTGCCGGTCAAGACTTTTGCCATCAAGCTTTGGACTTGAGTTAAATCTCTGGACCTACTTTCAAAAGAGAGAAGTGACCCCCTCAGGCCATCCTCTGACCTTCGTGCGTGCATACACACACACACACACACACACACACAAGTACAAGGATGCATTAATACATTTATATAAAAAGGAATGAAGTGCTGATATGTGATATAGAACATATGAACCAGAAAACCAGTATGCTAGGTGAAATCAGCTCCCAAGGCCTGCCATATGAGATGTCTAGAGTGTATAAATACATAGAAAGAGAAAGTAGACTAGTGGCTGGTGGAATTTCAAGAGATTGGGAGTGTGGTGAGACAGGAAGTGAATGCTTAAAAGATAACCAGTCTCCAAACCTGCTTCTTTCTCTCCACATACATACCATGAACATATACCACATACACCGCACACACACACGGCACATTGCAGAAACACACAAAGACACACACACCCCACACACACTACACACACATATATACACACATAACACACACATTCAAATGCCACATACCACACACACATACACACATACCACACACATTCAAACATACCACATACCACACACACATATATACACACATACCACACACATTGAGACACCACACACCCACACATATACATACACACATTAAAACACCACACACACACACACACACACAGACACACACACACACACACTCACGCACTCACCACTAATTGCCAATGTCCAGTGGTGGCAGAGGCACACAGCAACTGTAACTTTTCTCATGGTGGTGCTGCTGGTAAAGCAAAAGCAATGTAGGCATTGGGAAAGTGATCACTCACTTTCTTACAGAGGTAAACACTAACCAGACAAGAGAAACAAAGACTTATGTCCTCCTTAAGAATTCTGTGTGGGGCTGGAGAGATGGCTCAGTGGTTAAGAGCGCTGGTTGTTCTTCCAGAGGTCCTGAGTTCAATTCCCAGCACCCACATGGTGGCTCACACCCATCTGTAATGAGATCTGGTGCCCTCTTCTGGCGTGTAGGCACACATGCAGAGGAACACTATACGTAATAAATAAATGAATCTTAAAAAAAATAAAAAATAAAAGAATTCTGTGTGAATGTTTACAATAGCTCTATTGATGGCCTCTTACTCTTTGAAGGTGACAATCCAGTGATCCTCCCCTGCTGAATGAATGAACAAATCATGCTGTAGGGGAGTAGGAAGGGAGCAAGTTTTGTCTCATGCTCTGCAAGACAGCCAGATGGAAAACACCAAGTGGGAGATGCCAAACTCAAAAAGCTGTTTGCTGTGTGATTCCGCTGATATGGAAATCTAGAAAACGATTAGGTAAATAATGATATTATCAATGAGATAGCAAATATATATTCTCAGATGGCAAGACAATGGTGGTAGAAAAGGCAAAGCAAGTGGCTTTGAGGAGCCAAAGGTAGGGAGGTAGGGTTAGGACTTGTCTCAAAAGGATGAGAGGAACATTTGAGCTTCAGGAAAATTGAAATTTTCATGACAATTACACAATTTATATGTTGCCAAGCAAACTATTAGAACTTTGCAGTGAAAAGGGCTACATTGCATATGATAATCATGCAGTAAGTTTTGAAAATGGAAAAAATGCAGACATGTACCATCAGACATAGAACCAGACATTCAATACAATTTTTACATGAGTTAAAATGTCTTTATGAAATCTATGACTATGTATACTGAATATATGAGAAGAAATAAAAATTAAAAGTATGTCCTATATTAAATGTGAAAAACAAGACTTTTCACATTTAATGTTGCTTCTATGTAAATAAATTATTTCAGACTGACCACTTAGAATTGGATAACCGATTATTGGGCCCTTACCTGGGGCTGATTAATCCCCCCCCAACCAGCCTCTTTCTTAACAATTGCTGGTGTCCTTGTCTAGGGGTAGAGTCCAATGAGATGTCCCTCTTCTACAATAGCGTATTTATACATGTGGCCATTATCTGACTTGTGTTCGGTCCACCATATTATTAAGGTATTAACTATGTAACTGCCCTATAATTTCTAGGAGACAATCCCATAGGAGGTGTCTTGATCCTCTAGCTCTCCAGCAAATTTGGGGGGCAAAAAGACTTCTTTCATCTGAATTTCAGAAGAATGTTAAGTGATAGCTACACAGGATTGCAGTGAAATTTAGAATGTGACTGGTTTGCATTTCTAATATGTCTCTTGCAGACCTGTCAATAAGTAGAAATTCCCTAGCACACTCAAAAATGTCATGGAGAATGCTTGATTTCTGATGTTCCATGACACCTGTATTGCTACAAGTGTATAGCTTGTTCTGCACAAAAGCTATAGCAAAAGAAGAAGTCCAGCATTTTTTGATTTGTATAAGAAACAGGGAGGATGTGGTACTTTCAATGTACTTGACCCCATGGTCTCATAGAAAGTGGTGCTATTAGGAGGTGTGGCTTCGTTGGAGTGGGTGTGGCCTTGTTGTAAGAACTATGTCACTATGCAGTGGGCTTTGAGGTTTCTTATTTCAGGATACAACCCAGTGTCTCAGTTGACTTCCTGTTGCCTGCAAGGTGTAGGACTCTCAGCTACCTCTCCAGCACCGTGTCTGCCTGCGCACCGCCAAGCTCCTTGCCATGATTGGTAATTGACGAAACCTCTGAAACTGTAAGCCAGCCACCCCAATTAAATGTTTTCTTTAGAAGAGTTGCCCTGGCCACGGTGTCTTCTTCACAGCAATAGAAACCCTAAGACAGAGGGGAAAGGAGCTGAGGTTACAAGTTGTGACTATCCAAACACCTTGCATGCTCTTTTGGAATGGAAAACATGAATAAAACGTAATGAATTTTTCCAGAAACTAAAAACTTCAAAGACTTCCATATTTTCTGTCACTATTTGTGTTCTACAGGTGGGCTTAATCTCTGAAACAAGCGGTGAGAGCTTTACTTCCTTTGCCACCGTGAGAGAATACCTGAGAGAAACACCTCATGGGAGGAGAGGGTTATTTTTTCTCAGAGTTAAGGGCAATGGGAGCAGGAAGCATCAGGGTCCTCACAGCTCAGTCAGCAGGAAGCAGGGAGTCCCAGCCTGAACCAACAGTCTACAGCACGCTCAAGGCCTACTACCCTCAACAAACTACTTCTGCTAGTTAGCACATTTGCCAAGGTCTTATAACTTCCCCCCAAACAGTGCTACCAGCTAGGAACCAAGTGTTCAAACACAAGAGTCTATTTTTCATCCAAACTGACAATGGATGATTTTTTTTCCTATGCATATATTATGTTTAAATGATCTTAAAAAATAAATCTGCAATGCTGATATGGTTGATATAGTCATTCCCTGGCCTTCTATCACTCTTTGTCTTTGTCTCTTGAACTTATTCATCTTTGACCAGGCTTGGAAATCCAAGAACCTGTCAAATTCCAATTAGGACCAGTCCCGAGGGTGTTGCATGCTGGGATACTGGGATCACTGGTCATTCGGCATGCAAGGCCAGCTTCTCTGAGACTGTGACTTCAACTTCCTACTGTTCTGGATATCCATCTACCCAAGGCCCTTGCTCTCAGCTGACTTCAGCAAATGCAATGACTTGACATGTTTTAGGGATGTTTGGAAAACTTGCCAGGCATTTTTTTAAGTTTTAAAAAGACTTGCTCAGAAATGTTGAACTTAAACAATCAAAATCTTGATTTTGAAGGTCACACATTTTTCCACAAGAAGTTTGGAATTTACACCCTCTTTGATTCACTGATACTTCATCCTTTCTGCCCAATAACAACCAGAGCAGCCCCAGTTCCAGCTAGGCTCCATTTAGTCAACACCTAGTCTTGTGTTCAAACCAAGATTTTGATGTAGCTGCAGGTTTCTACTTTGCTTGGCTTGTGGCCTTTCTTTATCTAGAAAGATCCTAAAACAAAAACATATGACCACCTCTGTGTTTGCGTAGTGCCCTATGAAGTCTTTGTGTGAGCTCAATAGCATCCCATGGATGCTCTGTATAAGGTCATACTTGTTTTTGCAAACCATAGTCCAACATATGAATCAGTAAATAATCCTGGTTGACAATTGTTTGGTTAATACGTTAGGATTAATCTCAATGTATCTTTACAATACGGTTAATAGTTATATATTGTTGGTATAAGCTTTAGCGACACTAATTGTATTTATTTTTGACAGTTTACTGAAAAAGCTACTAAAATACTCAAAGAACAGATTGTTTTGCTTACAATCAAGTTCTCTCAAAGAAGAGGAAAAAAAGACATCATCGCTTCATGAATCTTATATAATCATGATACTCAAACTAAATAAAAATAGCTACAGGCAAATGGAGAAAAAGATCAACTTTATCCATGAAAACACTTTAAAAAACGTGAACATATTAAGGAATGAGTTTCGTATCGCAAAGCTGACTTCAGTTTTAAATATGTGATTACGTCAATGTAAGAAAACCTAGCATCATAATTCATCAGCATATATCAATTAAAATAGTTTAATCATCTCAAGGCAAGTAGACAATGTGGTCAATAAAATTCAACACACACACTTTCAAAACTTCTAATCAATGAATGACTATAAAAGAAATTCCTTAGTCTAATAAATAGAAGCTTTACATAGCCTATTAGTTGTTTGAGAATTTCATGTCATGTTTTGGTCATCTCTAGCCCCTCCCCCAGCCCTTCTCAGATCCATTTGCCTTTTCCCATTGGTTTTCCTGTCTCAGACCCATTAAGAACAACTTATGCTGCCCAAATATTCCCAGATGTATGGATGGTCTTTCACTGGAGCACAGCCAACATACCCGGGACTACACATTAGAAAATTAGAAAAAACAATCTCTCTCTCTCTCTCTCTCTCTCTCTCTCTCTCTCTCTCTCTCTCTCTCCTCTCACTTTCTTGCTCTCTCTCCTCCCCGCTCTCCCTCCTCTTGCCCTTTTCCCTCCCCTCCCCCTATTCCCCACCTCTCAGCAGCTATTGGACATAGTTCCCTGGCTAGCTTCCTGTCCCCTGCTTGCTCCCCCTTCTGCAATGGGATGTGGTGTATATGTTCCATTTAGGGCCTTGCATTCAGTCCCAGTAGTTTTTAGTATAGCATGTATTGTATGTGGCTTTATTTGATTGCTCACTCTTGCTAGGAAACCTTTAGAGCTAGTTATTCTTTTCCTAGGAGACAATAACACCATAGTCCCAGCTCTTTACTCACATCCTCACCTCAGTCCCCCAGACTCTTACAGAGTGGCCATAAAAAAAGCTGGCCCCTTCCTTTGATTTGGGACTCTTTTGGGATGCAAAGTTTTCTCCATAGAATCAGATCGAATTTAGACTCTGGTAGGGACCATATCTGGCTTAGTTTTCTCTTGGTTCCTGCCAGCACTGGCTAATCAGTTACCTGAGCAAGGATCCCTGTCCCAGGCTCTGTTTCCAAGGATCCTGACCAAGATTGGTTATGATACCAAGGTCATTACAAATGGTGCACATATAAAAGTCAATGGCTACCAAAATTATTTGCCAAAATGATTGTGCCAGGAATAAGTTATTACACAGAAACTAACCGGTCAGGCTTTATCCTCAGGGATAAAGTTGGCCACAGCATTCAAGATTTTCATAAAAATTACAAAGAAACATTTTTTAATTTCTCTGTGTGACAGTACTGGCTACCTGGACTGGCTTTGTAGACCAGGCTGACCTCAAATTCACAGAGACCTGCCTGCCTCTGCCTCCTAAGTGCTGGTTAAGATTAAAGATGTGCCACCATGCCCAGCAAAAAACATTTTTTTTAAAGGTCAGTACATCACAGCTCATCATTATGTTGACTATTCCAGGGCCCAAAGGCACAGATGGTATTGAGACACATAATCAATTATTACAGCTACCGCCTTTGCCACGTATCACCACAAGCTTGATGGTATAAAATAGTAAGAATTTATTCTCTGAAGTCTTAGAATCTTGAAGATCAAAGTCACTCTTCAGTCACTGGACTGAAACAAAGGAGCCAGCAGAGCTGTACTTTTGCAAAGCTCCTAAGAGAGACTCCATGTCCTGGCTCGTCCAGCCTCCAGGGCCAACGATATCCTTGCTCTAATCTCTACCATGAAGCCTCATGCCTTCCCCCTCTCCTACCTGTCATAAATCTCCCTTTGCTGCCCTCAAATCAGAGCATGGAGTTGCATTTAGGCTCCACTCTGATAAAGTCTCCCAATCTTGGAATCATTACCTTAATTACAAAGGAAATGATGTTATTTCTGTATAAAGCAGTATCCACAGGATCCAGGGGTTAGGAAAACAGTATCAAGGATGGAGCAGTCCTTAGCTACCACAAAGAGTCCATTACAGTATTCCTCTCTCTGCATTGCTGAAAAGCCCCATCAACAAAAATCACCCCAATTTCTCCCTTTGTTTGCTTTAAACAACCAGTGCTACAACTGACGGACGATAGATCTGAGGACTCACCGGCTCCTCTCTCCAGTATCTCACCTCTCTTTTAATAGAGATGCATGCTGTCTGCTCAACTGAACATAGAGACTTAGATTATTATAATTTATCATAAGGCAGAGCAGAATTGACAGTGGATTGTTTTGTTTATTTCAAGAGGGTCAGAGAAAATCAGCATGCTGCAGTGGTGAAGGGAGGTGTAAAAATGGCAAGACTAGAGCCAAGCCTTAAAAGTTAGTTTCGTTTGCCTAATGGGGAAAGAATTTAATTACTTTTCTGATACAATTTTTCCAGTTCCCATCTAGGAATGTGTGTTTCAAACATTCTTTGACAACCCCTACCAAATACATTTCATATCACAGCCTAACATCTGAAATATACAATAATAATAATAATAATAATAATAATAATAATAAATATCTGTTCATCTTTATCGCTTAGCTCTATTCTATTCCACCTCATTATATTAAAAATTCTGATTGAGGCTCACAAAATTAAATCATAACCATTTCTTTGAGTGACATTTGAAAAAAATGCCACTTCAAGGAAAATACTAGAGAGCATGGTCTCTGGACATATTGATAACAGCTATTTATTGCTACATATAGCCAATTATTCCAAACATAATGGTTTCAAAACAAAGTTCTTTTTGTATCTGACAGTCTTTGTGGTCCTGGAACCCGGATATTTCTTGACTGAGTACATCTGCTTCCACTTCTCTCAGAATGCTGCAGTTACGGTGGATGGCAAGCTGTCGTCATCTAAAGGATGGATTTGAGTCTCTACACCCAAGTTCACTTGAACCAGACCAGTGACTCATCCTAGGTTCATACTGGAACTCCAAGGCAGAGGATCCCAGATGAGAAAGGTAGAGTCAAAATACATGAGGGCTTGTTGGTGGAGACTGCTCGTTTGTTCCCAGCTGCTTTGACCCAGAAACTATATCATTTGCAATACTGTTTGGCCAATGGCTTAAGTGTATTGCTAGCTAGCTCTTATATCCTAAACTAACCCATCTCCATTGATTTGTGTATCACCATGAGGTTAAGGTGTCTATTTCTGGTGGCAACTACAAGGCTTCTCACTGATTCAGCCTACTCTCTCTATATATCTTTTTTTAGCCTGGCTATATTTTGTTAAGCCATTGACCAAAAGCAGTGTCTTTATTCATTAACCAATAAAAGCAACACATATACAGAAGGACTCCCCACACCAAGGACTGTGAGGGCTGATGACCCAAACCAACAGGTTTATTAGTGTCACAGCTCCTTATATACGCCTCCAATGAGTAAACAAACCACGAGTCGATAAAGAGCATCAGACAGCAGAATCACAGGGAACTCGGAGTGCCTCTAATTACCTCTCTTGCAAGGCACATGCTGCTACATGTTTCACAACTCAGTATCTAGAACATCTGACCACAACTTTACATGCAACTGTCAGGCCTCAGGGCCAGGTCTCACGCCCCACAGAGCCCTGGTGCCAGTCTGTTGCTGGCCTTGCCAAGCATGCCTCTGGCAGGGGAGAAAAGCTCAGCACTTATTTCATCCACAGGACTCCCAAAGGACTTTAGCTCTGCCTAGCCCTTGACCCTCACTCCCATGCTAACTGGCAAGATTCCCTTGCAAAGGATTTCAAGGGCTTCTTTCCTTCCATGAACTTGAGGCCTTCCTCAGATCATTCCTGTATAGATCTCGCCACCTGGCAAGCTAGCAACATGGCAGAGAGCAGAGGGTAAGAAAGGACGACCATGATGCAGTCATGGTCTTTCAGAGATGTGTTATAGCTATGTTTCCGTCCCTTTTGCTGTATTCTGGTCATTAGAAGAGAGTCAAGGTGTCTAGCACATAGCTTAGGGAAAGTATGTGATAGTGTGCTACCAGGAAGTGAGGATCAGTGGGGTCTGTCTGAAGGGTACTTACCACACTGGCAAGTCCGATACCGACAAGAGAAGTATTAGTGGCATTTGGGATAATTGAGCCCAACCTTCAACCCATCTCACCTCTGTGGTGTTACATCTTAGAGTCACCCAGGAATGTGTTGGGGTGTGGCTTGTCTTAGTTGGAGCCCTGAAGATCCAATGATGAGAGGTACTGTTCTAAGGTGAACAAGGAAGCAAGACTTAACATATGGGGGGATGAGCTGTGCTCATCAGCTAGCTCTTGCTGTCTGCTGAATTACAACCCTGGACCACTGTAGTACTGGGCCTGGGCTCCTGGCTAGGGAGATTGATGGCTCTTCTGAATTGTTACGCTATTGACCATGCTTACACAAGTATGTGTGGATACATCACCATTCCATGTCTCATCCTCAGAATAAAAGAGGACCTAATTATCAATTTTGAGTTAAATTTGTCAATTTGTGCATTCTCCCCCCCCCCGCCTCTCTGAGCAAAAGGTAAAGTAGAAATCATGAAAGGAGCAAACGGTGGGTTTTGAATGCCTTGCTCTCCTTCGTCCAATCACAGTTCATTCTTTGTTTTACTGACAGAAAGATTTCCATTTGGGAAAATAATTTAAAGTTCCAGGATCTTCTCCATTCTTAAGGCTCTGTTTTAGTCATACTCATTATTTTCAGCATTCTCAGATGAATAACTACTGAGTCACAGGCCTATCTATTCTGTATTTAACATTTCCCTGTGCGCTTAATTCAGTCTAAGTGCTGGAAGGAAGAAAGTGGTTTCTAACAATGAGGGATGGTAAGAGGCTGCACCATTTCTCTATAAGGAAACAACAATGCCTTTCTCCTTAACCCCCCTGCTTCTGTTGCCATGGTGATCTCTATACCCAGTGTAGTCTGACAGAGCTGTACTGAGACTCACCGAGAATCTTCCCCTGATGACAACCCACTGGAGAGATCTGAAGTAGCCATGCCCGCTAGTGATGCATGCAGCATCCTAAATGGTGCTTCAAGACTTGGAATAAATAACAGGTGGGGGTGGGCTTCTCATGGAGTGACCAAAAAGAAAATAACAAAGAAATTGGGAAAGAATTTCTGTTTCTTAACCTAGCACAAAAGAAGTTTATATTGCTTTTTAATAAAAGAGTGTGAGTGTGTGTGTGTGTGTGTGTGTGTGTGTTGATCAAATAACAACTTTCAGAAGTCCCTTTTCTCTACCATGTAGGTTTTGTAGTTTGGTGGCAAGCACCCTTATCTGCTGAGTCATCTAACTGGTTCATTTTGGGTTAATTAAAAGCCGTCATTCACTTACTTGTATTGATTTGTCTTCAATTGCTACTGGTTAGTTTTGGTGAAAGTGTCGTATTTCCTGGGGTTACCCACTACCAGAAGCCGTTGTGTTGCCTGACAGACGTTGGTGAAACATCTGTCTGTGAACATTTTATAAGGGTTACAATTCTTCCAGGTCTGGGATTGTAATTTTTTTTCTCTCTCCCTCCAGCCTTTCCCCCTTCCCATGATTTACTTAGCTAAACATTTGATCATTTTCAATAACGTGGATTGGGAAAAGGAGTCTCAGGAACATCCTCTGGGTAGGTCTGAGGGCATTTCGTGATGAATGTAACAACTGCTTCTACCAGGAGGGTGGGAGGGCAGGTAAAGCTGGGCCTCCTGGAGTCAGGTGTTTCCAGGCACCAAAACTCCCTGCAGTGAGACTGGTTCCTAGCACTCCCTGTGATTTTATCCCTTGGAGATTCTGTTTGTCTTTCTGTATTCTGGCTTTTATCCCACCAGTGAATCTGCTCTATGTTTTATTCCTCTGTCCTCAGTGTGAGTTCTAATGGTATCATCTCTTTTCACTGATATTCCCTGACCCCAGGGGTCTGGAATTAATGGAATCGGTTGTGTTGAGCACAGCAGCTTCTACTAGAATTACTGGTTGGTGGCTCCTTCTTTAGTGGAGTAGTTTCTCTGGAATGTTCTGCATCTTACACCATGTCTGCCATCAGCACTAAAGTTAGTAATAAAAGGCTCAGGTCCTCCTACAGTGTCTTGTCCCAAATGGATTATATGATATAAGAACAATTGCTTCTTTGAGATATTTTCATTTTGTGGTTGATTTATCCCTTCAAGGAAACATGCAGATGACATAGACAGGTTTTATTTCTTACTGACAGTGGAGTGCAGTGGGAAGAAAGAAAGGCCAATGTGGTTTTAGAAAGTGTAGACATAACCTCTGCGACTTTGCACTAGATTTGTACCCCCACTAACTCCTTCCGTGTTGGGTCAGTGAACATTGGACAGGTGACTGACCAGGGCTTATGCATGGGCACTGCTAACGCCTTGTTCAGGCCATGCAATCGGCCGAAAAATCCATGTGAGATATTTAAAACTATGACTGCAAACATAGGATTGATCTGCTTTCCTATGGGTGGGTTGTTCTCCCCCTAGCATCATAATGCAGGAGAATAAAGAGACATTGCAAAGCTGGGCAGTGCAGCTTTACAGTTCCTGTGCCTATTGATGTATGCCCACTTTGCTGCCCTGTTGAAGGGTTCAGGATCATACCTTTTGGGAACCCGTTATTTTCAGTTCAAAATGTCAAATCCCGAGGATGATACTTAAAGTGATTGAAGTCACCCACTTCAGTAGGTTTTCAAGTGTTTCCTCCTTGATCCAATTCAGAGTCCTCTGCCACATTTCCTGAATCAGCCCTTAAGATTTAGGTTGCTATTAAATGCCTTCAGCTTAATTTGCCTCAGAGGCTAAATCCCCAGCATCTGGTCCTCAGCAAGTGATGGAAAGACCTAAATGGCTCATGTTGTCCTCTGTGCAACCAACATCCCACTTCCTCACCAAGGCAACCAACTGCGAGCCTTGCATTCTAAATGTGAGCTCATCCTTATACAGTGAGAGAAGGCATTTCTGTGAACTTGTGTTCTGCACCTCTATTTATATTTCCACATGTTTTCTGCTTCCCTTCTAGATAACAAAAATCTGGGCTGAAAGCACAAATTGCTTTAGTGACCTCATTTAATGTCTGCTCCTTCCTATTCCTTAATGTCATGGTCAGAGAATTAAAACTGGGGGGAAAGGGGAGACACACGTGGAAAGTTCATATTTGTCACTGAAAATTCAAAAAGAATGAAGTGTCTCGGTAAGAACTGACTTGTAGCAGAGGATAGCAGTGCTCAAGAATGGCTTATGCATTGGTTTAACAATAAAGAAGTATTAGAGCACATTTGATTTAAGAGGAGCTTTGCAAAACTGGTATTGTAACCTTTTTCTGACTCCAGCTGGGCTATCTGAATGGACATCCCTTGGTCACACTGTGGTCTAGTGACCAGCAACCTGAGCCTAACATGGCCATTTTCCCAGAAGGCAGAGTCTGGAGTTTAACAAGAGGCACTTTACACAGCTTGAGGAGCACAGTTGTCTTAATAACCTGGTTTCTTCCTTTCCAAGTGAACTGTTTTTTCTGTCTGGCCCTGTTGTTCCTTGCTCAGTGGTCTGCCTGGCAAACTGTGCCTGCTTTCGGATTGGCCGTAAGGCCACACACAACACTCTAACCTCTGTTTCCAGTCCGCCTCCCATGAGTCTCCACATACAATCTCCATTCAAACAGGAGGTTGCATTTGTCATGGTGTGTGCTGAACCATGGTGTGTGCCTGCTTTATCTTTGCTGCCCTCCCTGCCTGGCATACTATGATCTGTGTGTACTGGCATCATGTAACATCTTCCAGGACTGTATCAAACAGAGCATTCTTTATTAACCCTTTCCACAATAGGGAAGACCCCTCTCTCTTGGATTTTGATGACTTCTAGGTCTTTCCTGGTGCTGTCCTAATGAAAACTTGCTTTACTCAGAGTGGTCATCTCAACTTACCTTTCCCTCTTACAATATTTCCACGGAACTCTTATTTCTCCGTCTTGATTAGTAGCTGAGAGCATTGCATAGCACATAGCCAACAAATTCAATTCTCAGGCAATGTAAATTGGTGAACAGCAGAGAATTATATGCTAAAGCTTCATATATGAGGAAGGTAACAGGTTGTCATCTGTTTACACTGTGGGCTGGATTTTGACAGGCGCGGAACATGGTCTGGTAGGCTCCCTTCATGAGTGACAAATGTAAGACTGGTAACTTCAGCGTTCGAGAGCCAGGATGCTAATGGACCAAGTATGCATTTAGTCTATGGCTTGTCTTCATCAGGGTGGAGTGTTGGCCAAAGTAATCTGACATGTGTATGACTCCTGATTCTGCTATTTGATAAATTTCTTCCCCTGAGCAAGTAATTTGAGTTCACATACACATGATACAGGAAGCATTTTATATGACGCCCACACATGGGAAACATTCAATAAGTAGCAATTACTTTTGATGGTATCAAGATGGTGCAGATAATTGTGATGGAATTCATATGGGCATCCCCTGTAACGTTCTAAAACTGTAAATAGCAGATTTGAAGATAATATATGAATGAGAAGGCAGGAACGGAATCTCTGGGTCAGCTGGCAAGACAGATTTTACAGAATTAGTGAGTCCTGGGTTTAGTGAGACCTGCCCTAATAAACTAAGTGAAGAGTAATGGACAAAGACACCTAACATCAACTTCAGATTGCCACATACATGTATACACACATGCATGAACACGTGTACACATAAACATTTGCTCACACACATGCAAATACACACACACATAAAAATTTACCCTTATAAAACACATCTCCAATGGCCTAAGGACTACTCACTAGATCCTATCTCTAAAGGATTCTGTCACCTTTCAATTTGGCAAGGGACCAAACCTGCACATAGGTCTTTGGGAGGGAACTAGGAAGCTGCCATCAAACATGTGATCATTCAAAACTGACAAGTTACTATTAATTCAAGCTGATGTTTCTTTGATACCATGTAAAGATTTCCCTGAATAGTTTATTATCTTTGAATCAGATATTCAGTAAAACAGCAACTACAGTTTCCAGTGACCTTAAAGTGAATAAAATCTACGCAGAAGCAAGTAAATAAAGCCATTGCTAGCGTCCTGAACACTAAAAAATAATGAGGACAGAGGAGAAGAAAAATTAGACTGTGATGTTATTAACATCATTATTTTCCACTGGTGATGTTGTCATGGTGATACACATAAGTTAACATAGCAAAATCTTTTCCTTTTTTACTTGACTTATTCTGTTGTCTATCGTAATAGAAAAGAACGCCACACTTATTGCCTCAGCAGCGTAACGGAGAGCTCTTGATAGATTCATACACTCGTGAATTGCCCATCACCAACAAGCTCTCATTTTTCTGACTTCTTAGTTTCCAGAAGGGTTTTCCTTATCTTCCTTCAGTTTTTTCTCATCTTCTTTAGCCTCAGAAATCTCCTCTTGAAAGATAAGTATGGACACTTATTAAATCTACAACTATTCAAATGTATCCCTCAGTATCTCCATGAAATTGGTAACTCTACGTCTACGTCTGTTGCTCTTCAATGTCTTCAGTTAAAAAATATGAAAAGGAGAAAAGGGATCTCTCTTCCCAAAGAGCCCCAAAATAGCCCAGTCATGGAAGAGGCCTATGAGTTCATATGAAAAAAACGACTTCATTTTGCCCCTCCGATGGGGCTGGCACATGGCCCAGAGCAGACTGTTGGCTTCCCTGCAGCCAAGCCTTCATCAGGATCCCATGTGAGTGAATCAGGTCTGATGGAAGCTTGTTTCCCCCTGTTGTCAGGAGAAACTCAGGTACACATGAGGCCATTGGGGAGGGACAAAACTGAGACAGAGGGTGACCATGGTCTGATGACTCGCTGGGCTCAAAAGCAGGTTTGTCGTCCCAGGAACTATTTCAGTCCCTGGCTTAAACCACTTCGAGCTGTGTTTCTGTCACTGTGAACTGAACAACCCCTGTCTGATGCAGGTGACTTTGATTCATTCAGAACTCTCTGTGGCATGAATATTAAGGAGGAAATTGTAATTCACCATGTGAATTGTATTTTGCAGGACTCGAGGGAGGGATGCCTAGATTTACCCTGTGTATAAAAACTTGTAGGCAATTTGATGCAGTCTGTAAAAACAGCTTCGGAACAAAGCAACAACAAACTACCTGTTTCCAAATTCTGCTTCTTACTGCTGCTGCTACTGACTCGAGAATATCATTTGTTATCCCTGACTTTTCCCTTTCTGTTGTTTTATTTTTGTGAGTAAATGTATTGTGTAACATGTAGTATGTACACACTTGGGTTGAGAGTGGATGAGTCTGTGACAGCTTCTGAGAAGGAACTCATTCTGGACATGGTGAGCACATCTTATAATCCAGCTCTCAGAAGGTAGATGCAGGTTTTGTATCTCCATGAGTGGCAGGCCATCCAGGAATACACTGTGAACCACTAACTCAGTGTAATGGGAGGAGGGAGGAAGGAAGAGAAGAAGGGAGCAAAAGAGGGAGGGAAAGAGAAGAGAGAGGGAAAGGGAGGAACGGAGATGGAGAACTCAGTGTCCCAATTATGCTGAAGCCATATGGGTCAGGAAGAACCACCACCGTGATCTCAACACACAACCCCTGTGTTCATGGGAAATACATCCATAGAACCGACCAGATTTTACAGCCAGAGTTATTCCTCAACCACCTAAATCTGATCATGCCAATCCCCTATATGAAATCCTTCAGCATCTATCCATCCCCATATTTCTGTGTGTGTGTTACAAGGAAGTTCCTTCCAGAGCTGACCAAGGCCACTGCCAAGCCACATACATCTTCGTGAAAACAAGCTTCTTTCCTAGGTAGATGCACCAACTTCAGGCAGGGCACACACAGCACAGCCTTATGCATGCACCCCTGACTCACCCATGCTCATCTTCTTACCTGTTCTCCAAGCCCGGAGATCTGGCCTCCCAGCCTCTAGCCACCAGGAATGTCTTCCACCTTTCCAAGTGCCAGACAGCTCTCCTTCTCATGGCCCTGCTGCACCAACCTATCTCGATAGGGAAGTTTTCTATCTTTGCTGCAGATGTGAGAAACTCCCAGACCTCTTCCTAGTTAAGCACCTCTTTCCCATTCTTCATTGCCCCCCTTCTGTGACACCTACTCAAATGTTATTTTATTATAATCTTTTATTGAATTATCTGATTTCACCTCTAGGTATTCTAGGGCTTCAGTGTGCGGAGAAATCACATTCACTTAGAAAGCAGGTTTAAAAGTAGAGATGATCTGAGACTCCAGCCGTAGAGCTTGTCCTTCATTTACTTGGGCCCTAAGAATAAGTTTTGTTCTGTGTTTTGCTTGTTTAACACAAAGCACATGGACACTCATGTCAGACTTCCAGATTTGAATCACAGCTCTGTCATATCCTCAAGGTATAAGCTGCTAAAGCAAGGCAATTAGTGTCCATCGTCTTCATTTTCCCAACCATAATATGATGATACATGAAACACAGGGTTTGTCTGGAGATGATACTGTAGTCCATGATCCTGGTAGAACATAGTATATAATTAGACTGACTGTGATTTTGATGGAAGCAGTCGCCTGGTCACACGCTCAGAGAGGCACAGCGAGGGATGGGGTCTGTTGTGTTCATTTTAGTCCTCAGAACCCAGAACTGTGCCTACCGTATAGCAGTCACCCACTTTGTTCTCCTCTGGTTCCTGAGGGATTATTTTCTGCCCTAGTCATTTGATGCTTCTCCCTGTATTGTGTAGGATGCAACACTCATTGTTTTGTCATCATGCCTTGCCTATTGCCTAAGTTAGAAGCATTGTAAGAACGGAAGATGTGCCTGATGCTCCTGCTGTCCCCACACAACAGGGCTTGTCATGCTTCTTCAAACAAGTGGATGTCTCCTCACATGACAAAACACAGCAGGGTTGGCCCTCCTGGAAAACACAGACTGAAGCATCCAACATCTTACTCCACATTCTCTATCACATTGCAATCTGGACCCTGTTCCAAGTCACTGTACCAGAAAACAGATACAGAACTGTGGGATGTTCTTGGTAATAGAATCCCTTCCTTCATTGAGTCTCAGTGATGCATGACAGGGGTCTACTGTTAAATATTTGAAGAGCATCTCTTTGAAGAGGGGGGAAAGGAATCCCCACTTTTCAGTGCTGGTTTCAATGGTGTAGATATTCCCACCATATCTGATTTCAAACTATCAGTGGGCTGTCACTGACCATAAAATCAACAAGAGGTACATACAATCTGCTCTTGGGAACTGGTAGGAACGGGCTCAGAACTGTCATTCATTAAGTAGCTGGGATCTCCAGGACAATGTATGTGTACAATTGTGAAGCTTTCTAGATGACTAGTAATGTTCTTTGAACTTCTAACCACCTCACCTTCCATGGAGAGCTGCCTTGTTCAATACACAGCAATTACAACAAACTACTGGGATTTGTGGCGAGAGCTTAAGGACATCTGTTGTAAAGCTTTCAACCAAGTGCCACAGGTCAGAAGATGTCAAATGTTATGCGTGGTGTGGGTGTTAGAACATAGGTCTGATAATGTTCTGGGTCACTGGTTCTCAACCCGTGGGTTGCTACCCCTTTCACTGGGGTCACCTAAAACCAGCTGCATATCAGACATTTACATTATGATTCATAACACTAGCAAAATTACAGTTATGAGGTAGCAGCAAAAATAATTTTATGGTTGGGGGTCACCGCAGCATGGGGAACTAACTGTATTAAAGGGTCACAACTTTGGGAAGGCTGAGAACCATGGCTCTAGATGATGACAGTCACAGCCTTTATAACTGCCTTGGTGCAGCTGAAAATCTTTTACTCACATCTATTTTAAACAATTCCATCATTAAATGGTTTCACGTTAGCTCAGTACTTACTGATGAAGCATGAGCTGAACAAGTTAAAGTTACTTTTTTATTATTTTCCAGTGAACATATGCATTAGCTTGTTTAATCCTTAGATCTGTCTTATGAGGCATATTCTGCATGTTTTACAGGTGAGGAAATGGGAGTATAGGGAGGGAAGGAAGATAAATCATAGAGGGTCATCCAGGGTACTGTGAGCCATATTTTTGGGGTGACTTCTGCCAAGTGGCAGCAGGTTCGTATGTTCCAGGATAGGAGCATGAGTATTAGAACTGCTAGGTTGGAAGAACAGAGATAAGAAAGAAACATAGAGACACAGAATAGTAACAGGAGGACAACTCACTGACTACTGAATGTTGAATTCTTCTTCTGGCTTCTGAGTTCTGTGTTAACCCATGTTTAATTTTCCATAAACTTTTAGACCCTAATACCGAAGTGGGGAAGAAGGCAGAAGACTACTTTAGCATGACACAAAGGGCAACCAGAACAGTTACTTGCTTCAATACTTGAGACATCAATCATTAATTCCTGAGAAAAGTATTTGATGTTTGGGGCAGTGAACCCACCCTAGACCAAGTGTTCTGCAGGCAATCACTCCCTAAGTCAAACCTCCTATTTCAAAAGAAGAAGCAGAAGTATGCTTGAATTCTCTGACCTTTGGTCAGGGTAGAGCGGATCCACCTCTATAGGCCATCTTAATGTCCAAAACATCAAATAACCACACCCTAGGTCAGGATATCTTGCTTTGTAGCCACACCTGTTGTTAACAACTTTGAAAGAGCAAACATAAGCACAAACTCGCTGACTTTCAGAAAAGGTGGATCAGGCTCACCTTTTGGGGTCTCCACACAGGGGCTTGAGGGAAGCCTGGGAGACTTCAGCTACATACACATGACAAGATGTAGGGGGCTGAAGAGTGTAACTAAATTCACCTTCCAGGCTGTGGGTAGAGCTGGGTAGGTAGACAGTAGTGATGCAAGTTCACTCTGCCTTCTTTCATCTGCCTTTAACATTCCGTGGAGAGTCTGCAACATCATGAACTGTGTGAATCTCTTGGGAGGCACTGGTCCTCAGTTGCCTCAATATCCAGAAGAGAAGATCCTGTTTGCACTAGCTTCCTAAGACCTGCTTTTGCAACTGAAAGACCCCTGGAGTTGGGAGACTCTCACTCAAGTCTCGGGATAACACGACCCCCCAAGAACTCACGAGAGACCATCCTTGCTTAATCACATGAGGTTTATTGACAGGAACCAGCATGCTGGGGCCGAGACTCATATCCCACACGGGGTAGAGGAGTTTGACCCCGAGTAGCTGGGAGAAAGGGTATTTAAGGGAAGAAATCACAACCCAAAAGGGGTAGGGAGGGTGTCATTGGAAAATTCCGAAAATACCAGTGATAATCACAAGGGGGTAACCCCTCGTTTCTCAATATTATTCTCAAGATCACAATCTAACTTTGTGGTCAGCCAGTTCCTGGAACAGAGTCATGGTGAAAGACCTCTGGATTGGGGAGACTCTCACTCAAGTCTTGGGATAACACGACCCTCCAGGAACTCACGAGAGACTATCCTTGCTGCAATCACATGAGGTTTATTGACAGGACAAGTACCAGCGCTGGGGCCGAGACTCATATCCCGCACAGGGGAGGAATTCGACCCCGAGTAGCTGGGAGAAGGAGTTTTTAAGGGAAGGAACCACAACCCAGTAATCCAAAGGGGGTGGGGAGGGCATCATTGGAAAATTCCGAAAATACCAGTGATCATCACAAGGGGGTAACTCCCTGTTTATTCTCAAGATTATAATCTAACTTTATCTTCAGCTAGTTCCTGAAACAAAGTCTAACCCTGCTAACCTAGATTTTTTGGCTCTTCTCTTCCTGCTAGAGAGGTCTGGATTTATCCGGGTCTTTCAATGGAACCAGCTAACCTACTCTTCCTGCTAGGGGGTCTGGATTTATCCTGGTCTTTCACAACCTGATCATACCACACCACTCATGCCATAGAACGCTGGTTATCTACCAGCACCTTCCTCCTCTTTCCCACAATAACTACTGTTCTGGAGACAGGGTTAGCAATGCCAATAAGTTATAGCTTCCCTTACAGCTTTCTGTGGTAGGGCAGCTACTTTTCAAATGTTTGTGAGAAGTGATGTGTTGGAGCCCAGGGATGTGGATCCATTTCACCTTGACCAAAGGTGAGAGAGTTCAGGCCTATTCTTGTTCCTTCAAGGTTATGACAGGAGGTTTGACCCAGGGTGTGACAACCTACAGGATGCTTGACCAACAGACTACTTTAAGGATATAGTTACTTGATGTTTCGGGTATTGAAGAAATAATTGTTCTGTTTGTTCTTTGCATGGTGGTAAAGCAGTCTTTTGCCTCTTCCCCTGCCCTTTTGGATTGGGGTATATAAGCATATGGAAAATAAACATGGTCAGATTCCATACTCATTGGATTGCCTTCCCAACTCTGTTTTGTGTCTCTGTCTGTTTCTTTTATGTCTGTTTTTTTTTTCTGCCTAACATTTCTAATAAACACACTGTGGTATTTTTGGCCTGTGCCCTTAAGAGACAGGCCACGCCCACTCCCTTCCAGCTTCCAGCCTCTGACCCCAATTCTCTCTCTCTTCCCGTTCTGCTCTCACAGAAGCAGCGGCTGCTTCTCTTCCCTCTCCCCCGCCTCTCTCTCTCTCTCTCTCTCTCTCTCTCTCTTTCTCTCTCTCTCTCTCTCTTTATCTTCTTTTCTTCTCCCTCCATCAACCATCTAATAAACATTTAACTCTGCATGGCGCGCCTCGCCGTGTCTCTCTTGTCCGTCCCATACGGCCGCATGGGGACCTGGAGACTAGTCATGTGGTCTCATGCGCGATCCGCAGCCCGCCTGCCGCCCGCTGCAGTGCCCATGTGGTCTCGGGGACCTGCAGCAAGCTGCAAGCACCATCTTTTTTTTAAAAAGAACAACACACACCACTATCCTGGAACATACAAATTTGTCAAGGCTGGACCCCAATGGTGAAGTGTGTAATTTCTGGGTTATGCTTCAAAAAGGAAAAGCAGAGGCTGGAGAGATTAATCAGTGGTTAAAAGCTTTACCAGAGGACCTGAGTTCAATTCTCCTCACTGACAGAGTAACTCACAACCATCTGTAACTCTGTTTCCAGGAGATCTGATGCCCTCTTCTGGCCTCTAAAGGCACCAGGCATGCAAGTAGTACAGAGCCATATATGTAAGCAAAACACTCATACACACACAAAAAAAAATTTTAAGGAAAAACATATCGTACTTCCTACATTCTTGGACCAGATGGTGTAGTCGTAAATTTGGAGACGTGCATTGAAATCTTACCCCGACAACTGTGAAGAACATAGCAAGGGCATCATGTTGAATTTTGCAGAGAAGAAATAAACACTTAGCTACTTTTACTTTGGTGTTCTGTGACATGACACACACAATCAACATTGGACCCTCAGCCTATGATAGAACTATGTGCTAACTGCATCTTCCACATTGACATCATTTATTTTCTGCTGAGGTTGCCTCTAGCATTTCTATTTCTAGGTTTACTACTATCCCTTGTTTCTGGGCCAGCCAAGGAACCTGTTTACCCCAGTCTGTGCCCAGAAAAATGCCTTTTTCCAGTTAGTGATAAAACTCAGAGCCCTAGAATTGGCCAGGTGGAGCTCACAGCACCTGCCAATCAAGTTTGCTCTTCAGACACTTTTAATGTTGTTACCACGTCCTGGCTCCTATGATGTTCCTTCAAGTGTCTTGTTTCTTTTTCCACTTCAGAGGCAGGGGATTTAGAGTAGCACCCTGGGAACCTGGTTCAAGATTCAGGTATTCACTACTATAGCAGAAACGACCTGAGGCTACATCCAGGGAGCTATGCTTTCCTTGCAATATGGGTGACTAAGACATGTTTTCCCTTTGTATCCATGGTAGGCTTTACCTTCCTGGTCCCTGGGGTTACTAATACCGATCAACATGCAACTAAACCAATAATTTATACATGAACAGCCTTTGGATGGCTGATAGGTTTTCTTGCCTGCTACATCTGTCCAGCCTACTCTTAATGGGGTTTACAAATATAGGACCCAGTCATGACAAGCTCAATAGAGGCTCAAGTCTCAGTAATTTAACCTAAGGCAATACCTGGTTCTGAGAAAGACCACAAACAGAGACCAACCAGACACCACCCAGGAACAGACCATCCAAAGGAAATTTCTAACATTCCAACCATTGTAGATAGGATCACCTGCAAGCACACACCCGTCACTTTTCACCAGGACACCCCTAGACAAATGTCAGCCAATCAGGAGTTCTGAACCTTAGAAATCCTTCACCCCAGATTTTCTACTATAAAAACCCCACACCAACTAAGCTCAGGGCTCTCTGATCACTCCAATATGTTGGATACGCTGAGAGACCGAGTTTGCAAACTTGTATAAGAATAAAGGCTCTTTGCTTTTACATACAGGACTCGGCCCATCTCCTAGTTGGTTTGGGGGGGGGCACCGTGATATGGGCATAACAGCAAACACATCTAGAAACCACTCCAGATTTTCCTCTAGTGCTTAAAATGGGAAGAGTTGGTTATTTTGCTTTCAATTAGATATTTGAGCCAATACATGCTTACGGTTTTGAGTCTCAAAAAAAAAAATTAAGAAACCAAAACAGGGGCTGAAGAGATGGCTCAGTGGTTAAGAGCACTGACTGTTCTTTTAAAGACCTGGGTTCAATTCCCAGTGAAAGACCCGGATAAATCCAGACCCCTCTAGCAGGAAAAATAGAGCCAAAAATCTAGCAAGAAGAGAAGAGCCAAAAATCTAGGTTAGCCGGTTTGGTGACTCTGTTCCAGGAAGTAGCTGACCATAAAGTTAGATTATAACCTTGAGAATAATCTTGAGAAATGGGGAGTTACCCCCTTGTGATGAACACTGGTATTTTTAGAAATTTCCAATGACGCCTTCCCTATCCCCTTTGGGCTGTGGTTTTGTTTCTTCCCTTAAAAACTCCTTCTCCCAGCTACTCGGGGTCGAACTCCTCCCCTGCATGGGATATGAGTCTCGGCCCCAGAGCTCTGGTTTCTATCAATAAACCTCGTGTGATTGCAGCAAGGACGGTTTCTTGTGAGTTCTTGGGGGGTCATGTTATCCCGAGACTTGAGTGAGAGTGTCCCCACTCCAGGGCTGTTTCACCAGCACCCACATGGCAACTCATAACTGTCTGTAACTCTCGTTCCTGGGAATCCTACACCTGTACAGATATACATTCAGGCAAAACACCAACACACATAGAAAGAAAGGAAGGAAGGGAGGGAGGGACAAAGGGAGGGAGGGAAGGAGAGAGAGAAAGCTGGACAATGGTGGCACACTTCTTTAATCCCAGCACTTGAGAGGCAGAGACAGGTGTATCTTTGTGAGTTCGAGGTCAATCTGATCTGCAAAGTAAGTTCCAGGATAGACAAGACTACAACAGAGAAACCCTGTCTTGAAAAACAAACAAACAAAAAAAAAACAAAACAAACAAACAAAAGAACTCAGCTAACAAAGAATCCACTTTTGGTAAAAGGAAGTCTGAGATCATTTAAACACATTTTCTCTGGAATATTTATAACATTTTTCATTCTAATGAGGGAGAAAATATTAAAATATTAAATCAAAAGATTTATCTAGATGTTTTAAAAACATTTAGGATAGATTGATAGTAGCACATATATGATTACAAGTGGGTAAATGTAGTTGTATGTGAGCAAATGTTCTATTGTTGTTTATAAGAAATAAAAGTCATTTTCGAGATCTCTGGTCGGAGAGAACTGCTTGGTGCTTTCAGGGATGTCTTTAAGCATTCAGTTCTGCGATGTGCGGTGTCTTCCACAGAGTGCCATCTGGTGGTGAGTCCTTCTGCCTTTGGTGTTGGGTTCTCAGGCCCTTATGCAGAAGGTGCTGAAGGGCTGGGATGCCCCAGGCCAAAGGGAAATTTTTAGCGCCTCTGCTCCTGGGAATGAATGAAAGAGAGAATGAAATTCCACCAGTCCAAGGGAAACAAAAGGCTGGGGGGAAAGAACCGGAGGGAAATGTGGATCAGGTGAGCATAGAGGAAGAGAGAAATCACAAATTGTACTTGAGGGCACAGTGCCCTGTTTCAAAGGAAATCACCGTGGCTCGGGATAGATAGCAAAGGGCACATTTACCATTGCTAACACAAAAGCCAGGGTGTGGGTTAGCTGCAGAAGCTGCTCCTTTCGCTCACCCGCATTCCTTTGGTCTGGAGCCAGGGTGGGGTTCTAACAGAGAATAATGGCTCTTTATGGCTAACCTTCATCTCCCTGGAAAGGGATGATCTTTACAAAACAACAGCAAAAACTTGCTTCCTAACCACATAAAACAGCCCGAGACTCTCCCACTCCGCAGGCAGTGATGTGATTTTTCTCCTCTCTTGATCTGATCCTGTTCATCCTTGAAACAACAGCTCCCCTGGGGAAATTCTGGTGGCCAAAAATGTTAGAGGAGAGCAGCATTTCTCTTGGTCAGCTCAAGGTCACTTACTGTAACATCAGAGGTGGCAGCTCCCTAGGATCACAGAACTGCACAATGACAATTATGCCTCTCAGTAGCTGTCTGTGTCCTTAATCTGCCTGGTGAGGGAAACAACAGGCATGTTTGACCTGGGATGAGGTGTCAGGACTTTAGGGTGCACCAGGGCACTGGGAGTTGAAGTCTTATCACCAAAGTCTACCCACCCACCCACCCCCTGTTTCTGAGAAGACAAGATTAGTTCTGAAGACCAGGGGAGAAGAGACAGAGACGGGATGCTCAGAAAGGGAAGGAGGGGGAGGTCAGAGAAGACAGCCAGTCCTAGCCCTCAAGGCCAGGCAGCTGGAGGCAGGAGCCTCCGCAGAATATCAAGTGGTAGGAGTGGGCAGAGGAGAGGGTTGGAAGGAGGGCCCTGGAGAGCAAAGAAGTGAAGACGTTGGTGTCTTCAGGGTTCTGTGACAGCACCGTAGGAGTGTGCGGGAGAGCAAGCCAGCTGTGCTGACAACAAAACCCGAAAGAAGGAGGAACCGGTCATGAGCAACTGTCAGGTTCCTGCCCATATTTCAAAGAACGGTGACAATGAAAAGCCACGTGGGGTTGTGTGGGGGCTGGGGCCTGGCCCTCAGGATTTGTGGACAGCCTCTTGTTTGCTACAGAAAGACAGGTCAAGTGTCCTTTACCTGAGAGTGGGTGCTAGGCAGGACAAAAAAAAAAAAAAAGAAAATCTATTATTTCTCCTGCTTAGCTTCACCTGGGTCCCGGCAATGGGAGTCGGCGCTGTGAAGGAAGGTGAGGCAGGGCAATAGTGCAAGCACCAGCAAGTGCGTGCCAACTCACAATGAATAAGCAAAATTGGTCAAGATAACCCGTCAGTGGACCAAAAGCACAGTAACTAAGGATGGTTCTCCTAGCCAGTCACAGCACACCAGCCGCGACCACCAGTTTCAAGAGGACCAGCCAAAAAAACGTTCCTGCGGCAGCTTAATTTCTCTAACCCCATAAAAACCCCGGACCCTTTTACACTAAAGAGCTTTTACATGGAAAGCTCTCAGAGTCTGTGTTGTTGCCTCCACGTTTTCTCACCCCCAACTCCCGGGAACAGGGATTGCACAAGAGGCAGCAGCAACAACCGCAACAGGAAGGGAGCTGGGTTGGCCTTCAGGACTCCTCGCTGCCTCTCAGGAGGCTTAGAGTTTTTGATGAGGCCTGAACTTCTCTGGTCTCATTTCTGTCTGGGCATGCCAGAACTTAGTTCTGTGGTAGTCACACCGCCTTTACTGAGCAAGGACCACACGGCTCACTGCTCCAAGTACACGATCACTTGGTGCTGCCACCATTTCACACGTGGAAAGAGCAAGCACAGAAGTGTCAAAGCCCAAGGGCACTCAGTAGGAGGGAGCTGGAAGAACCAGCCAGCATTTGCAGCAGTGGACGTCCAGAGTCAAAGCTCCTATGCTCTCATCTGCTCCCAGGAATGTGTAAAACACTGTGGTTTTTTGTTTGTTTGTTTGTTTTTTGGGTGTTTTTTTTTTTTTGTCTGAAAAATGAGGGTTTTAGGCTCCATGTTCTCTGCTTCCTTTCCTAGGATTTGAAGAGTCCACCACGCAATGCGTTGGGAAGATGGCATGAACCAGGGCACACCTCACTCCAGTGTCCAGGTTGTGCTCTCGCATACCGAAGAGGAATCAGCAATTCCCCATAATTCTCCCTATTCCTTCAGCCATGGCGCCACTCCTACCAGCCCCCAGCAGAAGACACAGCAATGGCAGGGACCTGAGCATGAGGCCAGAGTTTGTAGCAATAAGAAACAAGGATAGAAACCCAGATCAGGGCAGGGAATGGCTGGGAGAAAACTATTGCCATAGTAAAATAAGTTCTCAGATTTACCCAATTCTACAACATTGCATCTAAAGAAGTCATAAAATTATAGCCCAAGTACGCTGGTATGAATGTCAGTAAACCATCTGAGGCAAGTGGTGAGGACAGTGGAGGCCCCTGGTGACTTCAATGGAGCCTCTTTGTCCTGCTTCTATTTGATTTAGAGCGAGGCAAATATCCTTTAGAAAAAGACTCACTTCCCTCTAGCCCAGCCCCTTGTAGTCTCAATGCACATGAGGAGGACAGAAATGAGGCGAGGACTTGGACTGATGGAAGGGTCACCGGCATATTCAAATGACCTATGTGGTACCTTCTCCTCCCTTCCTCCCTTCTTCTCTCCCTTTCTTCCTCCCTCCCTCCTTCTTTCCTTACTTTCTTTCTTCCTTCTTTCCTTCATTCTTTCTTTCCTTCTTTTTCTTTCTTACTCCATCCCTCTCTCCCTCCTCCCCTGTCTCTCTCTCTTTCTTTCTGTCTTGTTTTCCTTCTTTCTTCTTTTTGTTGTATGGTTTTGAAATGAGGCTGAAGAGACTTGTGGCTAAAAAAATAAATAGCCAAGGCATCCCCAACCATGAAGCAGCTGTAGGCTCCAATGCACTTAAACATTAAAGCGAGGCCACCAGGACTCACTTCCCAGGGGAAGGTGATGTCATCATTATAGAGTCTCAGAGATTTTAAATGCAGATAGAAGAAGGTGGAAAGAACCACTCTACATTTGTGGGGGGCATCCTAATCAGGAATGCTAGCGACCTGGGATTACTTTCAGTTAGAGGATTAATGAGTTTTTAAATTTGTTTTTTCCCTGAGGTAAAGAGATGGTGATTAGGTTGGTGGGGTTAGAGTGAGGAGCCCAGGAGAGGTAGGAAGAGGGGCTGGAAGCTAGCATGAAGGGCACGCTGAGAAAAATGAGACACTGCACTATGCAAAGCCAGAGCTGGGCTGCAATGTCAGGAGAAAATTAGTGTGACTGCGCCAGGGGCAAGAACCAAGGTCTAGCCTAGGCTACACGGTAGAAAACCACGGTGGACCTATGGGGGTGATGCAAAATATCCATAAAAAGAAGCACACATGCATACACAGACATACACACATGCAAGGTGTGGGAAGGGTTAAGTCAAAGGAAAACAGGAAAAAAAAAGCCCAGAACTCAAAATTATAGTGAAGTTTTAAAACAAAAATATTTCTGGAAGAGCCAGTGATCTCTGGGCATCCACTTCAGCTCTGAGCAACATCTGACTCTTTTCCAACACTTTGGGTTTGCTGGGCCACGGTGAGGAGGGGTTCTATGACGCTAGAGGTTGCCCTTGACAAGAGTTATAGGCTTGGTGTTATGACACAATGGGGCAAAGAACAATACAAGCTGGAACTGGGTTGGTCCTGGACAGACCTCTGTGTTGTGGAATGTCTGTGCGCTGTGTGAAGGTGTATTGTTGTGATTGGTGTAATAAAGAGCTGAATGGCCAATAGCTAGGCCAGAGGTATAGGTGGGACTTCTGGGGAATGAAAGGAATACGAGGGGGAATCTAGGTATGCAGAAGATGCCAGGAGACACGGAGAGGAAACAGGAGGAATAGATGCAAGAGAGGTAATGCCATGTGATAAAACGTAGATTAATATAAATGGGTTAATAAGAGCTAATTAGGAACAAACCTAAGCTATAGGCCAAGCATTCGTAATTTGTAATAACTCTCTGGATCATTGTTTTGTGAGCTGGCAACCCAGAAGAAAATCCATCTATACCACTGGACTTGTCCTGGAAAAGATACACGTGTTTGTCTAAAATGAACCTGAGCTGGGTACAGACTCTTGTGCTATGTGGTTGGATGTGCACTGTACTCCAACTTTAGGCCCTGCAATTCCAAATCATATTCCAAAACACAAGCCATGGATCTCTCTTCTTTAATTTTCTAACCAGAAATGCCGCAAGGGGGCAACTGTGACTGTGTGTATCAATAATCAACTAAATGGTCTGTCTGTCCACCTGTCCATCCATCCATCCATCCATCCATCCATCCATCCGTCATCTATCCACCTATCCGTCTGTCATCCATTTGTCTCTCTCTATATATATTTATCTATATCTATCTATCTATCTATCTATCTATCTATCTATCTATCTATCCATCCATCTATCATCGATCCATCTATCTATCTATCTATCTATCTATCTATCTATCTATCTATCATCTACCTACCTGTCATGCAGCTTATCTACTAGAACACACACAGACACACACACACACACACACACACACACACACACACACACACACGTTGTGTCCTTTGCGTGAAAGTATCTTAGCGCCTTCATTTTCAGGAGTACCCGTGGCCAATGCCACTGTGAAAAGCTGCAGGTTTGGGCCACTTGAACTCAAGAAAAGACCATTCAGAGACCAGCTCTAGCTGCCTTCACACAGCAGCCTCAACTCAAGGAGGGGCACAGATCTTAGTTAGGCTGAGGATGCGCTGCTGGGACAGGACACCTGGCATTCCAACCTGACCAGAGAGCTCCCTCTGGTGGCTCTTTGGTGCATGTTCTTCGAAAATTTGAAATGAAGTAATGCCAAGACAAGTACACAGGAGTGATTGTTAGATCTCAGATTAGATTCTTTTGTTGATAAAAAACAGTGAGTATTGGTTATATTGAACCCTAAGTGTATTGATTCTTCCAGTAACCATATAAAGCAAGGAGGTTCCCTAGTGGACCAAGATCACTTAGAAAGTGAGTTGAGGAGCAGATGTTACAGCAACAGCAAAGCTGTGCTCTAGACATAGCTTAGTCACGCCTCCCATCCCCACCCTTTGAGCACAGAACCATGATCTGCCAGTATGCCTACCAGACAGTCAGCACGCAATACAGGGCAGTCTACCAACTCAACAGGACACATAGGTTTCTTCACAAATCACCAGTGTAGATCAATTTTAGTCACCTTTGCTGTCAAAAGCTGTTCACTTTACAAGACAGCCACCTTAAAAGCTATATTTTTCTACTATTGCCAAAAGTCTAAGCCTATTTTCTATTTACAGATACGTTTATATAAATTCCATTAGATTAAAAACAATATAAAGATTGAATTATTGTTTTTTCTTTCTCCTCAAGACAGTGTTTAGAGAAACTTAATGGATTCTGGGGCTTTTGAAAGTTCTCTCAAATAAAGGCTGAACGTGTTTTTGTCCTCCCTCCCTATAATCTGGAACATTAAATTCCTGAGGTTTGAAAGTGCACTGCCCTGGGAGCCAAAAACTAATCAAGCTTGCATCTGGTTCTGCCGCTAGCAGCTGTCTGACCGAGGCAGGCAGTTCATGTTTCTGGATTCCAGTTTTCTTATCTATAAAATAGAAGAATTCAGCCCGATGAATGTTATGCCTCCTACTAGCTGCAATATTAAATTCTGCGGTTTGTGAGAGAAAATGTATGAACGATGCAATAATGATTAACAGGTGTTAAAACTTCTCCCGAGAGCTGAGCAACACGCACTCTACTGTCTGGATGCAGGTGTGTTAGCCTTGCTATTCCTCCGGCCCTGTGTGAAATGGGCAGCTGGGCTTCACGTTGCAATCGTGAATCCAATCATGAAAACTAAACCAAAGCTTCCCTATCCCTCTGTTCCATCTCTAAGCACTTTGTTAGGACAAGAAGAGTTGAGATGGGCCTTCTTGTCCCTTAGGCATCATGTACATGTGCTCTTTTCATAGACCCTGTACAGTGGAAGTCCTCGTCATCTGAGTATACTGTAGCTGAGACACGCCACTTGAGAACGAATTTTCCCTTTCTTAATGTGAGAACTCAGCCTGCTAGGAAACCCAGCAAATCCCTAATCCATGAATAGTCCCGTCTGTGAAATGCCTCAGAGTTAACTTTCATAGGTGGTGAGGGCAAGAAGCCAGCCCTAGCATTTCTCTTGAAATCACTAATGAGCAGGGGCAGGGCAGGGGCAGTGGAGGGGAAGGAGGATCCACGGTTTCCCGAAGACCCAAGCTGAGCCATGAATTCTCCTAATTTGCAAGCGATTGGCTTTTACTGAATCATTATTGCTATTTTTAAAATCAACTTCCAGAAAAATAACCTTAATGATTAGAAGCAAAGAAACCAACTTCCCAGTGAAGCTTGTTTCTCCTTAGACCCCAAGTAAAAAAACACCAAGGGCTTCCCAATCCGCACAGGAAGGAATCTCGGTGATGAACAGGATCTCCAGGGTTATTCTCATCCAGACTCTGAGCAGGTACAAACAGGTATGGCTCAAATAGGGGAACCAGGAAGGAGAGGACAGATACTACAAGGACAGCATCTGTAAAAACCTTTATCATTCCTGGACCTAAAAGGAAAAAGTGAAATGTGAGATCTGTAGGTACAGGCGCTTAATTGGAGCAATGTAGCCACTTCTCACTTGCAGACTGGCAGCAGAAGACTCAGGCAGATATATAGCCTGGTCTTTCCCTCTTTCCACAGAGCAGTCCTTAGAGACAAGCCTTTTTTCTTCTCTTTCAACAATGATACTGATGTACTCCTTAGCACGTGTAGAAGCATGAGTGTTCGGGTACTGGTGTGGAAGTTAGATTTCGCCTTTCATCCTGTGAGTCCAGGGGATCGAACTCAGGTTGCAAGGCTGGGTAGCAGGCGCCTTTGCCCCACTGAGCCATCCCAAAGGCTTTCAAGAATGGAGCAGGATGGAGAAAGGCAAAGTGGCCGAAAAGCAAGCAGAGATCACCCATTACTAAGAGCCTGAAAAAAGGTAGGGACACAGGAAAAGGATGAGGCTGATGCCTAGAAGGATGGCTTCCCCACTTGCAGGGAGCTTTATGGGTAGGATGGGAGAGAAATGGCATCTAGTGCTCAGAGAGGAGAGATAGTCAAAAGTGTCAGGTACCCTATCCCTTTCAGCAAGAGACATGCACCTATATAGTTGCGGGAAGCAGTGGACAGAAACGATGTTTTCTGCCTGCTTCCTCTTGAGTTTTCCAGCAGCTGTCCCTTTAACTGACAGCTCTTCTGATTGCTTTTTCTTCTTGACTTTGTTGGACCCTGAAGTCCAATCACCGAGGAGGAGTCACCCCAAGAGACCACTCTCACACTGTAGTTGATGAAAAAGCATGAGGATTTTTATTCTGTCGCGACAGAGTCCATCCACCTCAAAAGGTGAAGGACCACAAATAGTTGTTACAGGCTATTTTTATAGAAATAGAAGGGGAAATGGGGGTGGGGGAAACCCAGGGGTTATTTTTCAGCTATTATGATTATTATCATTCAGCTATTATTCAAATGGCTACTGGACTGAGCCAGGGCAGGAGAGCGGTTGCCAGATCAGGCAGGGTAAGGGGGAACATCTGTGGGTCATTCTGACCCCATTTCAGGTACTGAGTCAACACGTCAGGAGCTGAGTCAAAACATCTGTGGGTTACCTTGTCCCAGTTTCAGGAATGGAGCTCTATTTGGAGAACATCCACAAGGACACAGGGGGATGGAAAGTCCCTAATATTTCAATACGTGCATGGGTAGTTGTTAGGTCCTTGGTTCCCAGGGGAGGGGGAGCACTACTGCTGAGAGGCCTCAGAAATGCCCTCAGAGTTGTCCTAGAGTTCTACAACTTAATTTTAGTTCGAAAAAGGTACTTTTTTGTTGTTTGGTTTTGTTTTTCGCCTCCTTTACCCAATACATGTGGCTTTCCTCGTTCGCTTTTGTTCCCTGTCCTTCTTGAACTCCCTGACTCTGCCTTTTCCATTTCAGTTTTATTAAAGGAAGAAGTAGGCTGGAGTAGGAATCACGTGCTAATGTCTCATGGGGTCTCACCTCCTGCCCTTTCTAAATTCAAGACCACTGTTTCTTCATCTACGGAGTGAGTGGCCTAAGTTGATTATTGATCATTCACCTACTCAAGGACTTTCCTAAACACTCACTATTTGCCTGGTTACTCATGCGTAAGAATGAGGAAAGGACACAATGACCCATTATCCAAGAACCTCTGAGGGAGTTGAGGAAGACAGCCATGATGGAAATGTTCAAATCATCAAGCATTTATAATTGAGGGAAGAACTACTGAAAAGTCTAGGCTTCCATGCCAGTCTATGACTAAAGTCAGCAGCCTTGAGTAAGTATGTTGGGGCTGAAGACAGGAAACACTTCTAAGGAAAGTGTGTGGGCTCTGTGAGAGCAGAAACCTTCAAGTGCTTTAGGCTTTGCTCCATCCCCAATGGAGTTCTAGGCCAGCCATGGCTTCTTAGGAAGATCCAATCTTAAAAACCAACCAAACAAACAAAAAACGCAAGTAATGTGACTCCCAGTGACCAGTGAACTGTGTTTGCAATGAGGAGTATGGAAGATACTTACACTGTCTTGTTAATTTCTGAGTCATAAAAACCAGATTATTTTTAAAATGTACCATGTATGTGAAATAATTGACAATATTTTTCTAAATATTGCACATTTTGTAGTTTATAAAAATGATACATGATTCATCTCACAGTGCAAGGCTCCAATGCCCCACACTAACTCCATTCGCTGTCTACCTCCACAGGGTTGTGTCCCAAAGCCTGACTCCCATGGCTGGGTCTTCACGCTTCCTCAACCATCTGGGTTTGTCCCTTGGGAAGTAGGAACAGGTGACCAAGGAGTGGCAGAGGAGGGAGTAGGATATGGTGGGCAGGATAATCCTCTCCCAAAGATGGTGGCATTCCCATCCCCAGAGCCAGTGACTATGCTACTTTAAATGACAAAGGAACCTTCAGGGGCGTGATGTGTTAAAGATGCTAGGAGCAGAGGTTATTCTGGATTGCCTAAACAGACTTAATGTCATCACAAGGTTTTTGCAAAAGGAGGGAGAAAGATTACAAGATGTTGTCCTGTGACTTTGAAGACAGAAGACATACCATGGGGGAATGTAAGGACCTTCTGGGAGGTGAAGGGGCAAGAGAACAGATTCTCCCCCACCCCAGGACCTCCAGGAATGCAGTCTTGATGATGCCGTGAGTTGAACCCACTGAAACCTATTTTTTTTCACTCTTTATGTCAAAAACTGTTCCCTAAAAAGTTTTAAGTTTTAAGCTATGAGTTGTACAATAACTTTTTTACTCCTATTGGGAAAACTAGACATCTGTGTAGTCAGACTTTCTCTGTCCTGCCAGCCAGCTCCCAGATAACCACACAGAGACTTATTCATTATAAAAGCTGAGCTGGTAGCTTAGGCTTGGTACTAACTAGCTCTTACAACTCTAATTAACCCATTTTTATCAATCTACATGTTGCCACATGACTCTTGGCATCTACCTGTCCTCTTGCACATCTGGTATCCTCTCCATCTGGCTGGCAACTCTGCCCCTCTTCTTGCAAGAGCTCTCTCTGTCTGGGCCTCCTGCTCATACCTCTTCTTGCCTAGCTATTGACCATTTAGCTCTTTATTAAACCAATGAGAGCAACACATCTTCATATCTTCACAGTGTACAGAACAATTATTTAATAACGCAGCTGAAACATACACTTTCCCTGAGCCTTGACCCTTGCTGCTTGATTGAAAACAGAAAAAAGGACAGGGCTGCTCCTAGGTATGGTGGAGGAGAACGTTTATTGTAGATAAGAGAGCGTAGGTAGAGGCAGGGACATCTGGGAGAGTCCAGAGTGGACATGACCAGACAGAGCTGGGCCATGTGGGAAAAGGGGTTGAGGGAGGGAGAGAGGAAAGAGGGAAACCAGGTGCAGCAGTCAGGAGGCTAAAGGTTCAAAGGGGGTAGGTAACCAAAATGTCTGGATTCTATAGGGAGGAGCCTCTGGGGAAGGGCAGCCCTGCACCTGGGCTGGATAGTTCAGGGTAGAGGGTGAGGTATGTCAGGCCTACCCTATAACAGGTAGGGACTGAGGGATGCTGGGAGAACCTGGAGGCCATAGTTAACATTTGATATGTTAACTATGCACCTCAGCCTTTGCTCAGGGTTTGAAGCTTTACCTTTTTGACAGTGACTTTATGTCTTAGCAGTAGCTTTCCTTCTAGCAGATTTTCCTTTTTAATGATTTGTCTTATTAGGGAAGGGTGGGGTCTCATGAATCTCTCTGCTCCATGACGGGCTGTTGACAGCCCAATCGTAGGCAGGTGATCACAGCTGCTGTGAGTTTGAGTACATTAGCCACTCTGAGCCTGAAAGCACCCCGCCCCTTCCCCAGTCTCTTGTATTCTTTATTGTCCCCTGAGTCTAGGTGGGGATGAAATTAAGGTCCAGTTGAGGGGTGAACATTGCACATCATTTTGACAAGTTATAAGTCTCTAGAACATTCTCTCCTATGGTTTTAGTTCTCCCCAGGCTCCATCAACACCAAACCCTTCTTTCATCTCTTCAGGTCAAGAGGTGGCTCAGGATTCCCTTTGTTGCTCGTTCATGTTGCTAGTTTTTTACCAACCTTTGGTTCCATTCATCCATGTACATCTTTAAAGAAAGTCTCTTTAAAGCACTGGCCGTGTAAAGCTAATCTGACTGGATCCCAAGAACCCGCATGAAGGTGGAAGAGGGGAAGCAACTCTGCAAAGCTGTCTTCTCACTTTCATGTGATAATGCAAACTGCCATTCCCACACGTGCTTCACACACACACACAGGCACGCGCGCGGAGAGAGAGAAAGAGAGATTGCGATTACAGGAGGGAGCAGGACATTTCAACTACATTCATTAAGTCAGTTTTTACAGACATCTGAAGCACATTTATCAAAATTTGGAACTGAGAGCTTTAGAGAAAAGAGATGTTAGTTTTATTATTGTGTTTATTAATATTATTTGCTTAAAATGGTTAAGAATCCTGTCAAAAACTTGGAAGGAGTGGGAAGTATGAGACGGGAAAGGGAAGGTGGCGACAGTCTGAGGAGGGCAGACTATGACCTCGTGAGGACTCCATTTTAAAGAAGGGGCTTCATCTTAAGTCATATTAAGTGGGGGGCTAATCTCAGCTCCAGAAATTCTGCAGCAACAGCGGAATTTGAACAGATACACTGAGAGCAGCCAATTAAGGAGCTAGGGAGCAAGGTCATAAAGTTTGATGAGGTCCAGATGTTCCTAAGAGGCACCCTGTCCTTGAAGATACCTTGTCAGTTATTAATGGCTCTTTGTTAGGATTTGTGCACCCAAAACCTGACCAGTGGTTTCAGAAACTGCCTTACTCTATACACTCCTTACCCAGTCCCAAGAAAACAGGACATAAGCTCCCCTGACCTTGGTGTTTGCCCCTTCCCCAGGCTCGGGGCTGCACTTCCCCCACCCACTACGTTGGTGTGGTGGTGGAGTCCAAACTCAAGTTTGAATATTAAAAACCCTCTAGTGTTTTACACTGGAATCCGATTTGGGGGAGTTTGTTTTGGGGATAACTAACTTGGGTGTAACAACCTGTGGATCTGGAGGGGCCAGATGTTGGCAGTGGAACATGAACCTGGAAATAGTCTGCTGTTACTAGACTGAAATTTTGGGGAGTGCCTCCTGTATTTCCTCTCAAATTTCTTAGTCTCATTCATAAAAGTATTTAAAATGAACTCAGAAGGAAGTTTGAGGATCATTTTATTAGGGTTTAAAAGAAAAGGTCTGGGTGGACAAACAAGCTGTGAATCTCAACAGCTGCCCAGAAGAGGGAAAAGAGATGAAAAATCCTTGCTGTTTGAGGTAAGCCAGTAAGAGGTCAGCCACATGGCTGGGAAGATGGCTGCAAGAAGAGTAGAAAAACTCAAAGAACCAGGGAAAGTGTACATAGGTTTTGGCCAGCACTGGAAAGTAATGCTTTTCTGAGTAATTTGGAAAAGGGAGCAGGCTTAACTCAACCGTGTAGCTGTGGTTTCATGAGTGATGGCATTAGCACAGGGCTTCTGGGAAAGAAGCTATCTCATTAACATGGTCATTATTCCTTTCACCTGTTTAACCTGATGACTCTGACTTCCTGAAGAATAATCCCTTAACCAGGCAATCAGCTATCCTAAACAGATTAACTGTAGAGGAGACAATGGCACATCCCTACCAAGAGGTGGACTCCATCCTTTTGACCGGAAGCAGAGAGCTTTCCCTCCATAGGCCCTCAAGCGCTTAGATAACACTGTGAGTCTGTTACAGATGCCAAGATGAGGGACTGTATTGAACCCCCTCTGGTGAGAACCACGGATGACTTTGGAGGAGTAGAGCAGAAACCAGTGGTTATTCATTGAAAGATATGGAAGCTACATTAAAGGAGACTTGAGGTATCCACTCAAGAAAGCAAAATGAAGCAGAGGGGCAAATGTCTAAGGATAAGTCCCTGGGTGCAAAATAGTAGAAAACAGGTAGCAAGCACCATTGTCTGTATCCAGATTCATCCTCACGACACATCTTCATAACAGCCATTGAGGCAGCATGACCAACTTTTCTGCCAACAGAGAAAGCGAGGAGCAGAATTTCATTAATGAATAATAAAAAAAGAAGAAAAAGGAAGAGAAAGGGATTGCTCCTAAATACAGTGGAGGAAAAGGGTTATAGATAAAAGGGAAAGAGTAAATAGAGGCAGGGACATCTGCGAGATTCCAGAGGGAGCAGGGACCTGTGCAGAAAGGGGGAGCAGAAGGAAGAAGCAGGAGAAGGGGGACCAGGTGCAGCAGCCAGGAGGTTTAAGGTACAAAAGGAGTGGGTAACCAAAATGGCTACATTCATATAGGGAAGAGCCTCTCGGGGAAGGGAGCCCAGCGCTGGGCTGGAAAGTTCAGGGTAGAGGGAGGGGTCTGTTAGCAATACCCTGCAATAGGTAGGGACTTATATGCTGGGAGAACTTGGCAGCCAGGTCCTCTGAGATTTTTTTTAATGTCTAAATTGGGGGAAGCATTTTTTTCCCAGATAGCACACATCTGCAGAGGCAGTGCCTCTGACAGTGGACAGGGATGACTGTACCCTGTGCGGAGAGTGGCCGGTTTGGAACTCAGGTTCTCTGCACATAGGATGATCATAGCACATCCATTCAACCGTGGCAGGTTGGCTATGTACCTTAGGACTGGCGTGGTAAACACAGCTAGTGTGTGTCTGTGTTAGGTGTTTTGCTGCTGTCGGAATCCTCTAGTGGCAGACACAGCAGCTTGCTGGATCTTGGGCACATCTATGGTGAATCCCCAATTTCGCCTCTGGAATCTATGCAGCAGAGATCACAAGCTCCTGTTCTTGAGCGACCTTTCGGGGCATGAAGCATCTGATCACCACTGACCCTCGGCTTTGTGTCGTGGCTGATAAGCCCTTAAGTATTTTGGGGGGAGTTCTCCTGTACTTTGACTTTGGGGGTCAAAACTGAAAATATAAGGCTTTTTATCCTGTGCCCAAAGTTCTTTTGAGAGTCACTTGACTTGTACACTTGGCCAGGACTTGTCCCTGTAAGATGTTTGTCCTGCCTGGGACTTCTAGTCCCTAATTTATTGTTTTGATCAAAGGTATAGCAATGTCGTGCTTCCTAGGGTTTTCATATCGTGGGAATGTTCCCTTCTCTAGACAGGAAAGGGTACCTGTCATGGAAGGGTGACTTGGTTGTAGCAGGCATAGTTTTGAAGTTGGACCAAGGCGCCCTAGAGGCCAGGATATCTGCAGCAAGCAGAGCCTCAGGTCACAGCCTTGAAAGACTTGCCAGTGGCACAGTCCTGCAGGACGACACCAGTGGCCGAGCAGTGAGATGTGTTCAGGCCCAAGTCTTCTGGATCCTGGGAAATAGTCTCCAGCCATTCACTGTTTTGAGACTTACTCATCTCCCCAGATTCCACGGGGAGTGCGCACTCACAGGACTCCTCCTCTTCTGCGTCCTCCAGCTCCCTGGTGTCCTGCTGCTTGATGACTGGATGCCACACTGATCTCCAGAACTGACACCCCTTTGTACACATCTCCTAAAGCCAAACCCTCACTCTTCTGTGACTCACAGACACCCTTGACTAGGCCTGGATTTGGCTCTGAATTGTCTCTCCAAACTCCAAGAACACTGTGCCAGGCTCTGCCCACCAGGCTCTGTGGGGTGGACACAAAAGTCATACTCTCCTCCTGGACGTTGTAGGGGCCTCAGAGGACCGAGAGTTGTCACTACGTGAAGCCTCTCAGGAATTCTAGCTGGAGGCAGGAGGACAGTTCTGTGTGGACTCCACAGGAGAAGGTTTTTTTTGTCACTTCCTTTTTCTGGAGCTTCTTTAAAAGGTTCTCCCAGGGCACTGGCCATTTGGACTATGGAGTCACCTCTAGAGTCCCAGGACAGAGAGGCATTGGAGGACTGTGGAAATGCAAAGCTGTAGCCGCCTTTGTGTTTAAAACATGGTCTTGAGGCCTCTAAGGGGCAGGCTCCATCTGTGCCTCACCAGGCGTCTTGTAATGTGCTTCTAGCACCTTCTGATCTAGGGAGGAAGGGCCATTATAAGTTTTCTTGCTGGTGGTTGAATCATTGAAGGATGGTTTCTTCCAAGTTTCCATATTTGGCTTTGAGATTTCAGGAGGGACCAACGCATGGTCTACACACATTCCATGACAAAGGCCCACGGGCACCTTACTGTCGTTGGTTTGCCTCCACTTACTATTTGAGTGGTTTCTCCGGTTCTAGTTGTTTCTTTCCTGGTCCCACGGGGCAACCACTTCACCCATCACTTCTTGGGTGTCTCATGCAGCAAGTTTCCACCTGTCTCAGAGAGGGCCTCGAGAACTTTGCCCAGGGAACCTTCCAGGCTACTGTAGAGATCTTTCAGAGCTCTTCCCTTGCATGGGGCCCTCCAGAGCTGTAGCATCTATAGACCCTTTGACGAGACACTCTGTGGATACTGGCTGCTTTTGTCCGCCTGTGCTGAGGGATGTGAAGTCCCGTGATTAACTTCTGTCTGACCCAGGTCCAGAGGTAGCTTGAGCTTGCGGGGGACCATTCGCCCTGCTGCTGTGTGAACCTCTTTTAAAAAGGTTCTTCCAGCTTCTCCCATTGCTCAAGGTTAATGAAACCTTCCGGGAGGCAGACAACAGAACCCTGGCCCTGGGAGGTGCAACTGCTGGACACCAGTTGATTAAATGCTTCATGTGATTTTTTTTAACTATGGCTGGTAAATGCTCCTACTTTCTAGGTGCTTCTTCAAAAGGTGGCTCTCTAGGTGTCAAACAGCAGGTGGGACAATTAATTGGCATCTTGAAGCTGGAGGACAGGGAGCCCCATAATCCTTAATTGGGGCTAAATGATGTGGTATCTTGGGGAGAGAGGATGGGTCATGGGTCTGGGTTTGGATTACAGCCACTGGTCGAAATCGGGACAAGGACAGCCTCCGAGTTAAAGGTTGGAATTTGACCAACTGACGAAGCAAGGGCTTTGGAGGAAAGAGCTGTGGAGGTATGTTAGCCCGAACTTCTACTGGGATGTAAGTAGAGAGTCCATTGAACAAGATGGAGGGGCTATCTAGTGGGGACCCTGCCATGTTGACAGTAGCCACAAGGGACTCACTGTGGAGAAAGGGGAGGTCCCAGAAAAACTGGCTACATTTATCTTTTAATTCGTTGGCTAAGACCGCTTGGTAAAAGAACTACTGATGACTTGTAAAACTGCTCTGATTGGCAGTTTCTGCTCCAGAAGGGATGTGAGGCGGTGATGGCCTGCTTCCTGCTCCAGGACTGCGGCATATGGCTCATACAGCCCAAGGCATGGTCAGATCTTTCTTTTCCTTGCCCCTTCCAAACTTTGACTTCAACCCTCTTCCTAATCTGAACTTCCAGCATCTGCTGAATATCAGGGTTTATGAAAGAGGGCTCCCCAGCCTCTCTGTGCAGGTATATAGGGCCTGTCAGAATGAGGCCTCTTGGATGGTGAAAGGATCCTCTTGCAAGGACTCACCATGTGATAAGTTAGAGCGGCACCAGGTTTTGGCAGCTCCCTGGTACTTGGAAGGGCCTGCTTGAGTAGTCCAGGCCTGAGGTGGTTGAGGTACGCCTTCGTGCATGGTCAAGGCCTGGGGTGATTGAGGTAGACCTTCCTGAGTGATCAAGGTCTGGCATGGTTATGATAGGCCTCCTGGCTTGGCAAAGGCCTTGGGTGGTTGAGGTAGGCTTTCTTGAGTGGTCAAGGCCTGGGCTGGTTGAGGTAGTCTTCCTTGAGTGGATAAGGCCTGGGCTGGTTGAGGTAGTCTTCCTTGAGTGGATAAGGCCTGGGCTGGTTGAGGTAGGCCTTTTTGAGTAGTCAAGACCTGGGATGGTCAGGATGGCAGAAGGGAAACCTGGCAGAGGGGGGCTCTGTGACGTTCCCAGTGCTTTCCAGTCATGCCGAGTAGCCACTGTGCTACAGTCTGACATGGGTGGAGAACAAGCCCCAGGATCAGCAGAATGAGAAGCTAGGGATGGTGCCCATGGTGGTGAGTGGCATCTTCCAGAAGCCAAGGTCTCTGGTGGCTGAGAGGCACTCATAGTCCATTGTGACTCCATGGAAACTGAGGAATTCAGTAGGACAGGCAACAAGATTTTAGAATCTTTGGGCAGCAGGCGTTCCTTGAAAGGAGCCAAAGAAGCCACTAGGGATAAATTGGCGGCCACAGACTCCTTTGTGGGCTGTCTAGGTGGCAGGTGGGCTTTGGCAGCTTCTGGTTTGGATGCTTCACCCGAGGCATCTTGTCCTAAGAGCTGGCAAAAGTTGATGGTATTGACAAGCCTTCCTATGGTGCTGTGGAAGACAGGAGATGTGATTGGAGTGGGGTCAGGAGGCCGGGCAAGCTGAGTAGGGAAAGACCCTTGCAGCCCAGCACAACCACTGTTCCACACTCTGCTCTACAAGACCTTGTTCCCTTCACCTCCAGCATTGTACTCATAGCCCACCCATCCAAAGGGCCCCTATTCCCAAGAAAACCTTATGTCGTGGTCAGGGGTGATCGTATAACAGGGAACAGAAGTGAAGAGCCAGAGAGAACTGGAGATGGCTCACCTGTGCAGAAGAGAAACCAGTACCTTGTCTTCCTTTGGTTTCTTCCTGCTGCCTCTGTAAGCTGGAAAAGAAGACTGGGTTATCGGTGGCTATAGGAGGGACCCAGTGTCTTACCAGAGGCTGAATGAACTGTCCCTTCAGTAGAAATGAACAGTTAATCAGGAGCTCAGTCATCCATGAGCGAGGCGCATGTTGGGCAGGACTATGCCATGGACCAGGTGCTTCCACTTCTAACAACCTCCACGGGCTTCACAATTTCCTTGTGGAAGACAGGGAAGGACCAGTGCTCTGAAAGAAGAAAATGTCTCAGCGAAGTCTAACAACTAATTTGCCTCCAAATCCAGGCAGCATGGCATTACTTCCTCCCACACCAGCCCTCCCCACACAGCACCCAGCCCTGGAGGTCCGTAGCTTCATTCCATTCTGAGCACAGACGTGATCCCAGGAAGTGTCTTCAATTCTGGGTTCCTTCCCAGGAGCCGCCTCCTCAGGGGGTTGGGGGTTCTGCCACTCATTGGTGTTATCACTGGGGTGGGGGGAATCATGGGAGTTGAAGTCATCTCGCCAGGAAAAGGAAGTAGGGTCCTGATTTTCTTCTCCTGACCTTGCTGTGTTTCCTCTTCGCCACCTGACAGAGAGAGACAGCACCTGCAGCCCCATTCACGTATCTATAATGTGGGCAGATATGGGTTCTTTTTCTCTCGAAAAACACAAATGGGGAGCTGTCTCTGTGAGATCCACCCTGGATGTCGTTGATCAATGGACACATGCCTGGTCCCAGCAGCTTTCCTTAAGCACAGAGGATGATCCCACTACCCCTTACTCATGTTTCCTTTGTGACTCTAATGCCAGAACCACATGACCAAAGTAGCCAAGTTCTGCTGCGTGCTTAGTATGAAATCTAGAACCTGGACACTTCTTGAATTGTATTGGCATAAGCTTTGGTTTGTTGTCATTCTTTAGGGACAAGACATTCCTTAAGACCCTTTCTTCTCATAAATTTCAGGATTAGCTGTCTGGGGTCTTGCTCTGAGGGGACCCTTCCCTCTATTTCTTTCCTCTTTATCTCTTCAGCACCAAGCAAGGCTCCAGTGTTACATTTCTTGCGCTTTGTCCCCTCAAACGGTACATTTGTATTTTCTTTTGCCCTGCTTGATCTTTGTCATTGTAGATGTGCATACCAGTGACTGATCTCTACTAACCACACAACAGAGACAATAATAAACTGTCTTGAAATCTTCTCTGCCTTGAACGCCTTGGCATGGGAGACCACTTCCTAAATATAACCCCGGTAGCACAGACACTGAGAGCAACAATTAGCAAATGGGACCTCCCGAAACGGAGAAGCTTCTTGGCTGTAAGATCAGAATGCTCCTGCAACTTGTAGGTTTTAGAGAAAACCAGTCTGATTATCCAAAGTATCAGACTTCCTTCCAGAATAAAACGGCATGCTGGAGCAACTAACTTAAGCTCTTTATGCACTGGGATTTATCTGCTAGCCCACACTGCTCAGTCTCCAGCCTTCACATCTGTGTGGTCCAATACACAGCCACTAGTCATATATGGCCACCGACACTCACTTTAAAGTGCAATTGCAAAGTCATTGCCAGTGCCTATTATCATATGACTGCAGTATTTAAGAGGCCCTTGGGCACACAGACATTCCTAGTCCATGAACTTGTATAAGAATAATGGCTCTATCCTTTTACATATGGGACTCCTCCTCCTTGTTGGCTTTTGGGGGGACTCCTTGGATCTCATACAGTGCCTGCAGCATCTCTACCAGCACCAGCTCTGTTCCCTCTTTGACATGTTAAATAGGCAACTGAGTCATTTGTCCCGGGTCTGACACCTAACAACTTCCCTGTGGTCACAAAGGTCTGTGCCAGATGGAGAACTGCAAGGCACAGGCACTCAGAGTTCAGAAGTTAAGGGTAGAAGTGAGGCCAGGGGTGAAGTGAAGTGGTGGTGTCACAGGCCCTTAATCCCAGCACTCTGGAGGCGGAGGCAGGTGGATCTCTGTGAGTTCAAGGCCAGCCTGGTCTACAAGAGCGAGTTCCAGGACAGGCTCCAAAGCTACAGAAAAACCCTGTCTCAAGGGGAAAAAAAGAAGAAGAAAAGAAAGAGTAGAAGTGAAGAGATCTGGGCATTAGACAAAAGGAGAAATGGGTTTGAGTAAGCAGGGAGAAGAAAGGGATGGAATCCTGGGCTGAAAAGAAAAGCAACAGAAGGTCAAAAGGGCAGTTGCAAAGCAGTTGAGGACAGGCTGTTGGGAGTGAAAGCCTTGTGCGTAGGTTAGAAAGGGAGCCGAAGAGCAAAAGGCAGGAAGCAATCAAAGCCGTAAATATCAAAGTGGCTAAGTGACTTAGTGAACCTGAGGCATTAAATATTTAGCAGGCTCTTTACTTAAGTGTACTACTTCCTCCCACCTTGGTGTGGCTAAGAATTTTTCCTTCCTTCATTTTACAGCTCAGTCTGCGCACAGAGGGGGCTCTTGGCTTAGTGGGTTTTTTTAGACAGAGGAAATAGCACCACTTTGCCTCTGGCTTATTTCCACTTTATGTCTATCAGTCTTCCTAATTTGGCCCAGCACTTTTCTTCTCATTTAAAAGTATTGAATCCCCTCCATTTCACCATTTTTTGTCATACAAGCTCCATCTTTGGGGAGGGGGAATAACATGCAGGAATCAGTAAAAACGTTGAAATGCAGGATGCGATGGTCTGAACATTGTTGACTTCGGAGCTTTAAAACTCACTTTGACTTCTGAGTGCAATAGAAATTAAAAATGGTTCTCTTTCTCTCTATCTCCCCTGCCCCTCTCTCTCCTGAGGACTTGAAGGGTGGGCAGTGTGGTACTTAAATTTGAGGGTGTCATTGAGACTCTTAAAAACACATCAAGGAATGAGCGCTTTTGTAAACAAAAATATTTGACTGCGAAGCAATTCATAGGTATGTGTCACAATATGTCAAATATATCAAAACATGAAGTTTTCCTCTAAAGTGTGCTGTACAGAAATGCATGTACTGCGAATACACATTAGGGAGCCAGGCAGCACAATTATTCATAAGTTGGAGAGTTTCTTCAGTTACTTAAAAGTTAAGAGAGGAAGATGTTGACCATTTTTGTTAGTTGCCCTTGTAGTATTATGATTTTAGCATCTTAATTAGTCAAGTCTTTTTTCTCATGTAGAATTCCCCATGTTGTTAATACTATGGACAGACAGACAGAAGGAACACTGAGCCAGCAACAGGATGTTTGGTTTAATCCTTCACTTTCTACAGTCCTAGGTAAATCAGGATCACTAGTCCTCTGCCTGAGAGGTGCTTCTTGCTGGGCACCTGTGATTAAGAGCCACAGGACTGCAGTTTATGAGACCAGCAGCCCCTTGCTAGTAAAGGAAGGGTTGGGCAGCCATTGCTTATGCAGGAGATGAAGGCAGAACTGGAGAAGGGAAGACAGTGCATGGAGATGACTCAGCATCCACGCCATAGCTGAAAGGTCTTAGGTGTGGGGTTCAAAGGGGACACTGGGGAAAATTGTTGGTGGTAAGAAGTGTTAGGTATATTTCTTAAGACAAGTCTCTCTGCCAACGCAAATAATTCCAACCAGACCAAATTAGAAGGAATAAAAGATGCCCACGTTTAATGCAGCGCTTCTGGGTGGTCCAGGAAAGCAGGGCGAGGGGAAGAGAGCAGGGGAGACCACGCAAAACCCTGGAGACTTTGTGATCCTTTTTTGGGCAGCAGCCTAAATAGCCTGTGGGAGTGGTCCTGACCCTCCCTGGGGAGGGGTCAGCGCTTGGCTGGCTTTCCCGGAGGTGGAGCTTCCTGCTCCATCTTCATTGGCACTCCAAGGATGGGTGCCAGGGGCTGGGGTGACGCTTTCACCCAAACATCCCAGACTTCTTGGATATAGGGGTGTCAGGGGTCTCACTTTGACCAAACAAGAAGCTTATTAGAAACGTTGTTAATACTACGGACAGACAGACAGACAGCAGCGTGGTAGGAGCTCCAAGGAGGAATCAAGTCTGTGTGACAGTCAGATCCTTTCTTAGAGATCCCTGAAGAAATATCCAGCAGGAAATATCCAGGCTCTCTGTTTCCTCGGTAGACAGAAGGGAAGGGTTGGGGGAGGGTACATGGTGTAATGATTGTTCTCTCTCTTTAAGAGACAAGCCACGCCCACTTCCTACAGCATCCACTGAGGCAGGCTGATCTTCAGCTTCCAGCCTGAGCTCTCTCTCTCTTTTTCTCTCTTCCCCTCGGAGAGGCAGCTTCTGCTTCTCTCTCCACCCTTCCCCCGCTTTCTTCTCTCTTTCTTCTCTCTCTCTCTCTCTCTCTCTCTCTCTCTCTCTCTCTCTCTGTTCTTCTCCCCTTCACCCTTCTCCCTCCATAACCCCCTGAATAAATATCCAACTTTACTCTGCATGACATGCCTATCCATTCCTCTGTCTCTTGCCCGCCTGCCACGAGTCTCCCTGCCTGGGACCAGCCACCGCTCAGGGACTGTCAGCCGTCTCTGCCTGGCTGCTGTCAGGGCCCGCTGCCTGCCGCCACATGGCCGGCTACCGCCACTTGGGGACCTACAGCATTTCTGCTGCCTACTGCCGCTGGGAATCCTGCAGCATTTTTAATTTTTCCATTACACATGGGACAGCGCTGGTCACAGGTGGCCCTTCAGTGTCAGAACCTGCAAATTCACTTCTCCAGTTGAGAAATTCAGGCACCTAGATGTCTGTTAACTAGAGTCACAGACAGTGCTCTCGGTGGGGAGCCTGTCACTATAGCAAAGAGTCAGATTGTGCTCTCCATAGGATGCCTGTCACTGTCTGTGGGAAGGAGGAGGTGGGGTAGGATGGAAGTGGGCGTGTGTGGGGGTGGTGCAGGTTCTGTGGTCTGGGTCTGAGAAGCAGCCTGATCTGGAATCTAACTATTGCTTAGCCTGCGCTAACTTGGGAGATCCTTGTTAGGTTCAGGATGGACAAGTAATCAAATCTGCTTAGAGGTGGTAAAAGTCTACCATTTGGGTGGGGTCAGGGGCTCTCATTCTGGGAAAAGTCTTTCTTGCTAGAGAAATGAAATGCCAAAAAGGAGTTGCTCGGTTTTTTTTTTCCTTTGTGTCATTTCGTTTGGACATGATGCTTGCCTCAAAGGAATTTATCAAGCTCTTTATTTATGGGTGGGATAAATATCAAAGTCCAGAAAGTTCTGCAGCTGGTGCCACTGTGAAGCAACTACTGAAATTGTCAGGGAGATCAGACTGATTTTCTGTCCATGTTCTTGGTGTTATGAATAAAAGAATTTATAGGCAGACACAGTAGAACCATACGCAAAAGTGTTAATTAGAAGAGGAAGTGAAAATACACAAATTAGGAAATTATACATTGCACAAGAACATATGAGTGATGAACCCTGGGATGCTGTTTTACAGGTTAGGGAGTCTCAATCAAGGATTGTTTCTGGGATTGAAGATACTTTATAGTCTCTTCCTTTGATATACATTCAGTTTTGAGGTTGTTCCAAGGTTGCCTCAGCCAAAATCATACACAGGTTACATAGATGGAAGCTGAAGTCACCTCTTTCAATGGGATCATTGTCTTTCCTCTTGCCGTCTCCCCTTACCATTTGAGTACCACCAGTGGACAGGCCTTAGTGTCCATTTGTGGGGAGGACATAGGGGATGTATAAACCTGGCATTTTGTGCTTGGCAGTGATTTCCAGATCTTGGAGCATTAGATGAGAGCAGAATGCTTTCCTTTTGATTGGATGAAAGGGACTGACTACTTATTGGTCTCATTAAGAGGGAACCAGCAGGGGGTAGTCTAATAAAGGGTATGGTCAGCCCTCATCCCGACTCCTCACCTACTAACCCTTTCTTAAAGTCAGCCCTAGAACCTGTCCTACATACCAGACTTTTGCTGCACTTTCTAAACACTTATATTTAAAACTACTTTGAGTTAGATTTTGATAACTGCAGTCAAATGTGCTCTAAATGATACGCACAGAGTGAAAAATGACTTTTCTAGTGTGCTTGTCCTTGAGATCACAGAACATTTGACGTAGCCATGTGATTCAGACTCCTTATTTCTAATGAGTAGTAAGAACCAGGAGGCAATATGACATTCTGGAGTTCACAGAGCAAGTTAGAGACGTGGCTAGAATTCCCAAAAGCTTTTGTATAGAAAGCTTCGTTGAAGGCTGCATGTACCATATTATCATCCAGCAATTATGTTTATATCCCCTGCATGGGTGGTAATACCATATGAAAAAGGACACCACAAAAGCTTAGAAAGCCTCCCGTGTAATTTACAGGTGGCACCACAGGGTTTTGCTATATCAATTTTCTTTATGCTTAAGTCAGAACTGGCAATAACAGTCCAGATTTGACTATAAGAAAAAAAATTAATAGATAATTGCTCAAATTCTTTTTCTTCACATCAGAAGCCCCTAGAGCAGAGCTGAACCTATGATTTAGTTTTTGGCAAATTGGGTATCAGCCGTCACGTGATTTTATAAAATTATAAGTGATTCACTATTGATATGAAACTCTGCAGTTGGAAATTGGTTCTTTGGATATGAGAATAAGTCTGATAAAAAGACGCAATCATCTTTGGGCTGAATGGAACTCTAACCCAGTGCTTCTCCTGCTGCTATGATTATACAATTTCACAGCCACTAGGGGAAAAGAAAATGGTTAACCATGCAGTAGAATAGACTGAACTTCCTGTGGCAGGAGCAGGAGTGGGGGTGGCCGCAGGGACAAGGGCAGGGCCACAGGCAGGGACAGATGTAGTACAAAACAGAAAACAAAATGAAGGTTAAAGAAGATTGCGGTGGTTTGAATTAGAATGGCCTCAATTACTGCTGTCTGGGTGGGGGCTCCAGTATTACAGAGCTTTTCTGTCTGAGGAGCATTAAGGAAAAAACACTCACACACTCTCTTGATGACTTCCCTCTTTATTCTCTATTCTTGTGTTCTTTCTATGTTCTTTCTCTATTTTATACTTTTTATTTTCTACAGCTTGTATGTTCCAAAAACAAAGTTTTTCAGGCAATATAAGAATTACAATGTGGTTAAATTCTATTTTTAAGTGAGTGATTATAATGAATACATGAAGTTAAAAACATGCTTTTCATCTCTATTACATGATTAAACATCTTACGTATTGCAGGTAAAAAAAAAACAAATTATCCCAAGAATCCATATACATTTATATCCAAGCACCTTGTTATAGATTAACCATGTGGGCAAGTAAGGTCAGGTCTTTTATTGGCAGACTGCATTTTGCAGTTACAAAGAAAGGGCCAATTACTTTATTACTTATCTTGAAAGGTAATCCTTTAAAGAATCTTAAAAGGAATCACAAACTTAAACTTTTATATATGAAAAAGAATCAGTCAGTTCTACTTAAATCTCTAGGATACATATCCACTTATTAATAGATTTTTATATCAAGAGATTGAGTTCAGAAATGGGTATAAAGAATTAAATCATCACCTTTGGTCATCAACCAATCCTAGCAAGAAACATACATCAATCAATGATAATTGGGCTGCTTTGTTCTTGTTCCCTAACCTTAATGAATTCCACATTCCACTATGTGCCTTTCTAAGACTTTTGATTGTCTTCTTCTTGAGCTTTTTTACCTCAAAATTATTTAACAAAAACATCTTAGTCTAAATTTTAACTGTGATGCAGTCCAAAACCTGTGAACACATCTCCCAACATTAAAGTTAAAAATATTTAAGCTAGCTTGGCTACTGAAATTCAGTTGTTTTCCTTAATAATTAATCTGAGCTACAATATGCACAGCTCCTTAGGTAAAACTCACAGGACCTGGCTGTGTAACATTTTCTTGTATTTATTTTTATTCATCAAAACTCTGTATAAACTATCATTGCTATTATCAATTAGATAATAGCTTGAGGAAGAATCATCTTCTTGACAATCCACAGATAAAAATACCCAATAGAATGGGATGTCTCCATGCAATAAAAATACTTACGTGCAGGCAATGGGAATCTCTCCACATACATAGCAGCAACAAACATGTAAAGGCACAGCAGAAGCAAAAGACATTCTGGGGTCTGTAGTCCTGAGGCCTTGTATAAATGAGATTCACCTGTCAGACAGTTGCCTCCTGGTGGACTGACACCTCAGACTTCAATTGCTACATGCTGCTCCTCTGACATGCCTGCCATCATCCAATAGGCTCATATATTTGCATGCTTAGTCATCAGGGAATGACTCTACTTGAGTGGGATTAGGAGGTATGGCCTTGTTGAGTTATGTTTGACTTTGTTGGAAGAAGTGTGTCACTGGGAGACTGGGTTTTGAAGTTTTAAGAGCCCAAGTCAGGTCTAGTGGCTTTTTCTTCCTGCTGCTGTGGATCCTGATACAGAACTCTGAGCTGCTTCTCCAGACCATGTCTGCCTGAATGCTGCCATGCTCCCTTGGACAATGAATTGTGCTACCTGCCCATCTGTGATCATCTAATTCTGCTTAGGAGTAGAAAAGTCTGCTCGTTTCCTCATTATGTATGACTTGTTTCTCTAGAGCAGTTGATGGATGTTACTTGAGCTCTGTTTGCAACAACTGTGGCTGATGACACCGGAACTCAATGATATAATGCAGTAATTCTTATGCTTATGGGTTCTAGAAGACAAAAATTTGGACAGGATACAGAAGGACCAACAATTCTAAGTTACAAGAGGTCTTGGCCTCTCTGGATGACTGTTGGGAAGCCCAAATGCTGCACTTCTGTACAGGTCAAGCCACTTACATTGGTTAGTCAATGATGCTTGTTGACTAGGGGTATCAGTTGTTTTCCACATGGTCTAACTTGGGCTTTCTCTATGTATCCACAATATGTTCTTACAAGGCTAGAAGACAGACCCAGTTAGAGGAACTGGCCTTTCCTTCTGTCCCAGCCTCAGAGTCAAATAATCTCACTTCTGTCATACTCTACTTACTAATTAAAACCATTCATTCATTCACTCATTTGTTTATTGTTTTTCAAATTTGTGAGTTGCTTATTTTTTAGAATTTTTCCATTGTGTATTTTTTAATTTTTATTAATTTTTTTCCATTTATTTTACATCCTGACCATAGTTTTCCCTCCCTCATCTCCTCTCCTTTCTCCTTTCTACTCTGCCCCAAACCATTCCTCCCCTGTTTCTGTTCAGAAAAAGGCAGGCCACCCATGGGTGTCAACAAAGCATGGGATATCAAGTTGAAGAAGGACTAAACTCCTCCCCTTGTATTAAAGCTGGGCTAATGATGTGGGATGTTGCTATTATTGGTTGAGGAATAAAGCTGTTTTGGCCTATATCAGTTTGGTGTCCCTAGAAATTAAGAAGTGCCATTTGACTAAAGTCAAAAGTATGTTGGGGAGTGGTCTTCTACGGTTATAAAGAAATTGTTCTATCTTTGCCTATAACTCATCCATTTAAAAAGTTCTCTTAAGACAACCCACACAGAGCATGGCTGCATTTGTCCCATTTCTAAGTCCTGAAAGATAACTTCAATTATGGGAACTTCAAGATCATCCTTAATAGGATGGAAACAAAGTTCAGTCTGCTGCTCAAGAACACTGCACTCCAGGTGGCTAAGATCAGATCATTTGTCAAAAACGAACTGGATCCTGATGTCAGCTTAGAACATTGGTGCCTGTGTAGCTTCATTTGAAAGATAAGACCTATTTCTGTTTTTCCTCAAAAGTCAGTGAGATGGTGTTGTGTTTTAGAAGTTCACAATTCAGGATATTGGATACACTGGATACGAATCTCAATTCACTCCCCCTTTCTTTAACACTTAGGATCCCAACAGGGCTTAACTCATATGTCAACACTTATGACAATATGATGCATATAAAATGTGCAATGTAAGTCTGCTATTTACCCTATAGTTGTCCCAGGATGGCTATTATAGTTCAGTGGAAGAAGGTATATAAAGTAACTTTGTACATAGTAAATCCTGTGGAAAATGTGATATCGTTGAAGTATACATTATTATTACCCTGTGTTTTCCAGCACCTCTCTAGCTCAGCAGTTTTCAAATGTGTTTATGGGGTTCATTCACTGTAGTTAAATATGTACAGTTTGGGTGTTTCTTCAGTATGTCTCGGGTGGGTGCGAGAATGTGAAATTGTCATAGTTTTTCTTCTGTCTACAATTAGTTTGATGGAATGGATTATATACAGGCACTGGGGTTGACTTATAAGATCCCTAGAAGGGCAGGAGCCCTTGGACAATAAGGTATAATAAGTGTGCTTCTGCTTCCCGACAGGCAGCAATGTGGTCCACAGGCTCTGGTGGGTGGTTGAGTGTCTACACAGCTGAAAGGGATGATGGGAGGAGCCAGAATGGACACCTCCTGGTGTCTGTCTCCAGTTGTCTCCATGGAAGTTTCCTATAGGTCTGTTGGTCTCTTTTCTAGCCTGAGTTCAGTGGATATGAGTGCTTCTCTCTTATTGACAAGAAACGCCACACAATAAGCTAAAAAGTTAGCTATCTAACAGAACTTAATTTTTATTTAAAGAAGCCATCCAAGTCAATGCTCATGACAAACCCATTATAACTGTTACCAAATAGTTGGCTGCCAGTTGCTTGCTACGAACCACAGGGCTGGTATTCCTGAGAGACATTTACCATCTGCAGGAGAGAGTGATGTCACGTGACTGCCACTGGTGAGACTAACGAGAGGTGGAAATATCTGCCTCTCCTTCCTTGGGAAGGCACGTTCCTGGGCAGTCTTTGATGACTCAGAATGCACTCTATTTACAGCGATTTTATTTTCATTTCATTTTGGCTCTTTATCTCTCCCACATACATTTATTTTTGGAAGTCTTGTTTCTGAAAAGTATCTTGTTTGCTTAAAAGAGAAAATGGTGTTGTTGGCTGTGTAAGTCTTCCAGCCTTTCGTTTTCTTCACCTGCATCGTATTTTAGACTAACTATGAGGGTATGGACAAGTACTTTTCAATTAAAAAAATCCTCATGGTTACTTTATATTTTTCCTGCCCTCCAAGTTTTCCAAGTTTGACAATATTTATTTGTGCCGGTGTACCTATTTATGTGTAGGTGGACGAGACTCTTGCAGCCAAGCCTGACAATTTAAGTTTAATCCCAAACCCACATGATAGAAGGAGAGAACTGATTCCTACAAGTTGCGTTTCAGTCTCTACATGTACACACACAAATACATGCAGGCACACATCACACACATACGAGTATGCACTCATGCACGTGTGCTAAACGTAATTTAAAATAAAATATGTAATTGAGTATATATGTATATATCAGTTCTGTATATTGAAATTATGTTGTAGTAATTTTTAGAAATTATTCATGTTTCTTTTTCTATTGTTAGGACTCTCAGGCCCCTCTCAAGTTTTAAGAATTATTAAGTGATATTGAAGTGTTGCATTCAGATGACATTGTACTTTTCCCAGGCAGAATTGAAGCAGAAGTCAAATTCATTCTTACTCTGCCCTCTGCTGGTGGAAAGGGGCTACAAACGCTTCCTTCTAGACTTGGTGCTGTATAGAAAATATTGAGAAAAATACCTAACTCATGCTGAGCATCTCACTGGACACTGTGCTGGGGATGTGCCATTTCATTTACCTAACATTTTGTTGCACAGTTCTAAGAACCATCAAGGCACATAGATGGTATAATCTAGACCAAAAAGCCAAGATTCAAACCCATATGTCCATGTCCAAGGCACACACTTATCTATGGCACTCTGTCTCAAGCTCAGCATTTTCAACAAAAAGACTTGTTCGAGAGAACTCTGCGTGGTGTTTCAGAAACATGTTTAAGCCAGGCTGATGCTGTGTCTGATGACTATGATCCCCAAAATACGGCCTGCTCAGCAAATTCAAATTTTTTTGGTGGGGCATTCTTTTGGTTTCTCTCTTTCGTATGACTCACCATAATTTTAAAATACGATTTTCTTAGTGGAAAGGAGTTTAACGTCTTCTGGCATCTCAGTGAAGTACTGGAGACCTTTATCATTACATTTGCTGCCCGTCACAGGAATTCAGTGCTAGTGCTACTGACTCCAGGATTTTATCATCCTTAAAAAGGAGTTCCTATCAACCGAAGTGTTTGCAAAGAAGTAAACGAATGGTGTTGAATGTTTGTGGAGATGACAGAAAAGTGTTTAGATGCTCTAGAATTTCAGAAAAAGCGAATGGCATCACTGAAAGTGTTCTCTAGTGTCGGTGGGAATGCGGTAAGATGGAAATCATCCTATAATGCCACTGAGTTTGCAAGCTGCTCTGCAGTGTTTGGAAGGCAGTTTTATAATTTATACTGGGTGGGGACAAAGGGAGAGAGGGGGTGGGGGAGGTGAAGGGGAAGGTGAAACTCTGAGAGATATTCAGCACAGTATTACTGATGAAACAACCTAAGAATGAGAAGGCGATTATTTAGATAAATTGTACTTTTGAGATTGAAAAGAACTGAAATATTGCCAGCATAAATATTGCAGACTGACTTATCACAGTAAACTATAAGGTACCAAGCATGACTACAACCCTAGGGTCAATCCCCTATACCACCACTACCACCATTACCACCAAAACACTGAACCAGTAAATAAAAAAAAAAGAAAAAGAAAAAGAAAAAAGGAAAGAAAAAAAGAGAGAAAACCAATCACCACCAACAAAATATTAGTGTGGAAGATGACTTGAGAACTTGAGAAAAGGATAATAATACAATGAACAAAGGAGAAATCTAAAACTAAAAACTGTTGCTTCTCCTTTCTCTTTTCTCTCTATTTGTCTTTCTGTGTGTGTATTCAAAATATGCATGTGGATTCCATCACAAACACAGCACTCTTCCTTGGCTACCCTTGAAAATCGAATAGAATTCTCCAGGTCATTGTATAGCTAAGTCTTGCCTCAATTACTTTAACTGACCAGAAATGAATTATACTTAAATGTCTCTAGTACAGTTAGAAATTATCAAGTGAGCACCTTTTCTTTTGAGCTGATTGTAGATTGTTTATCTACACAACAAACAAACCAAAGGTTTGTGGTGGCCAACAGGAAGATGGATCCAGCAGTTATGGTTGGGGATGTATTTCTGGTTTAGTGCAGTCAGATCATTCTTGCCAAGATTTTCCTTGCTTGCTTTATCGAGGGGCCAGTTCTACACATCTGTACATTGTGATCTTAAGAAGAGCCCAATGTCCTTTCAGTAATATGTCAAAATGCAGTTTGAGTATCCTAATCCCGTGCTTCAGAATGGAAATATTTTGGATACCACATTTTTTAAAAAATTACTATTTTTGGATCAATATGGTACAAAGATAATGCATTTATGTCCTGTTAACTCAAGAAGCTTCAGGTGATACAGTATTTTGGTTTAGAAGGACTTGATCTACATTCTAGTTGTTACATTTTTTTTTTAAAGAAAACTTTCAACCAAAGTACGTCTGAGAAATAAAAGTTGGGTGTCTAATAAACGTATACCCAAATTAGTAGTTGAAAGCAGCAAGCATTTGCTAGCTCACATTGTTGTGGCTCAGGAATATGGGAGTGGCTTATCTGGGGGGCTCAGACTCCTCCAGTCAGATTGTCAGAGGGCTTCAGACGTGGGAAAGACTGAACGATACTCAAGGGTCTGTTTCTGGAATGCTCAAGCCAGTTGACAGGAAGCCATGGGATTCCTAAGTCTTCCAAAAACAAGAAGCTAATTTCCCTCAGTGAAGATCCTGAAGAGAACACAAGGAGCTTCCTGTGACTTAGGTTCTGAGGGCTGTCAAACCTGCACTTCCTCTTCCTTTGTTTCTTAAGGTCACTCTTTAGCCTGCAGTAAAAGGAAGGTGGAGTCCCCTTTGCTTCTTGAAGGAAAGAATGCAGAAGAACATCTAAAAAAATTTTATTATAGCAGTACAAAATAACTCATATGCTGGGTGAGCAATCTTAGCTGAGGATGCCTGTTTGGTATTTATGGGAAAGTTATTCCTTATCATGTCCAAATGTTCAAGCGAGGCAATGAGAAAGCCCAAATATTTTAAAGCTTTCTTAATGATATGATCATGACAAAAATACATTGTATATGAAATTCTAAGTTAAATTAAGCAGATTTGTCCCTAATAGTTTAATTCTGGAGCCTGAATTACTTAAACATTACAGTGTTTTCAAAATTGCTACTTAAGTATTTGACACGTCATTTATGAATGAAGCAAGCCAACACCTAGAAATCTCTGGCTAGAACTATCAAAATTCCTTCTTTAGGGAAAGGAAAGGAAAGGATATCAGAGATGATAAATAAAAACAAGTGCATTATGGTATTTCCTGACGTCACACCTTGGGCTTTCTCATTGCCTCGCTTGAACATTTGGACATGATAAAGAGTAACTTTTCCATAAATACCAAACAGGCATCCTCAGCTAAGATTGCTCACCCAGCATATGAGTTATTTTGTATTGCTATAATAAAATGCCATGACCAAAAGCAATTTAAAGAAAAAAAAAAAGGGTCTATTTTAGCTTAAGATTCCATGATTCAGAAGGCATGGTACCAGGGAAAACATGAAGGTTGGAGCAGGAGCCCACTGGCCGCGTTTCTATTCTCACACAGAAAGAAGAGATAGAGAGAACAGGAAGTAGGGCTAATCTATGAACCCTCAAAGCCTGCTCCCAGTGACGGACTTCCTCCCAGAAGGACGTACCTCCGCAAGGTCCTAGTACCTCCCCACACAGCGCCTTCTGCCGGGGATCAAGTGTACTACATGAGGCTATGGGGCCATTTCTCATTCGAACCCTCATACTTAGTATCTCTCCCACAAGCACCCCTGAGAGCATATTGTCCAGCTCTGAGCATCTCTGAGGCTTTTTGTGTAACAACCATAGGAAAGCCAGTTCCAGCGTCCTTACTATGACAGCCCTGTTTGGGTTTCGAGGACTACCCTGTCTTAAGTGTTCACGTCAATCCAGTAGCGCTGTAAATGAGAGATTACCAGCCCCGCTTTTATTTTGTCCTGAAAAGAATCACGATGAGATTCACGCAGTTTCCTTGACATTTCTTCGCTGTGCAAATTTCATTTATGAGCGGCAACGTGCCCCCAGAGCTCTACGCACTGAGGACACTGCGGGCGCTAACAGCCCCAGCTCCCTGAAAGAGGAGACGCTTTGAACACATTTGCTCAAGATCTGCATCCCTAGCCGCTTTATCCACGATTCTCAAACCTTCTATGAGAAGAAGTATCATCTTAAATACTTATTTGTATGGTTTATTTATGACCTGGAGATCTTATCATGGAAGGCTTAGGAATCCTCTATTTACCCAACTCCAGATGATCTTAACATAAATGGTTTGTGGCCACACTGAGAAATCCTCCCTCGGACTAGTCCTCTGACTACCAGAGAAGAACAATCTTCCTTGCTGTGCCAAACCAGGCTATGCCTCAGTCATTTCCCCCTTACCCAATTGGCACAAACCAATTTTCTGGGATCTAGTTAGAGTTTATATGCCTAAAGTTCAGGCTAAGTAGTTGTCTACTATCTAGATTTTTACCTTCTTTTCTTTATTTCGAAAATGTACTACTCTGAGTAAAATATGGCACTAATAGAATATAGATGCTTTTTGTTACATCTAAATACATCTATATTTTAAACTTTTATTTATCGATATTATTGTGTGTGTGTGTGGTGGGTGTAGGAATATGCGTGTGCTATGGTATGAGAGTTGTGGCTCATGTATGGAGTCAGAAGACAATCTATGGATCCTTATTCCATCTTTGCATGGGTTTCATGAGTTGAGTTCATGTTGCCAGCCTTGTGTTTTATCCAGTAAGCTTTCTCATAGGCCCAGTGGTCTATATTGTAACAAATATGTCTTTAATGTTCGTAATGAGCCATCTTAGGAAGTCCAGTAATATACTGCTTTATAAAGATAAAGAGAAATGTGGTCTTCGTAGCTTTATGGAATGTTCGTAAGAGAGCTGCTATCAATAACAGTCATCTATGGCTGTATAATGAATGGTTATACAGTTTAAAAAACTCAAACTTTGCTTCAGTTTCTTAAGGCTTGAAATCTAGTAGTGACTCTGTTAAGAATTTCAGACTCTCATATGGATACAACCAAGATATTGGCTGGATCTGAAGTTACCACAAATTCTACTCAGGGTACACTTGTTAGTAAACTTATTCGTTTAGTGGTGGTCATGTCTACGAAGATCTCCTCTCCTTTCATGTCTCCTGCAACACATGGCCACTGGCTTCACAAGAATGAGTGATGAGAAGAGAGAAGGCGTTCAAGAGGGATGCTGCTGTCGTGGCATAATCATACTTATGACATCTTTTAACTTCTGTTGCTTTCTACTTGATGCGTTCACTCTGCACTCAACAGTGGGTACCTAAGGTGTGTGGTATGTGGCGATGATGCCTTCAGAGGTCTTTACTGTAAAATGATCCGTTATATGACAAATATGATTAAGATATGGACCTTTAACTATGGTAAAATATGGTAAACGTTCATTGTAGATTATCAAGTAAGTGTAGGAGTTCATGAAAGCAGCAGAAGTCAGAGGGGAAAGAAGAAAGGATGAGAAATAAGAGCAAGGCCGTGAGGGTCCAAGTGTGGTGCTGTCCAAGACTCTGACAGTTAAGGACGATGCTGAGGAATAAAGACATGTGCAGGAGTGCTCCTGTGTGAGCAAAAGTTTGCAGACTCTCTAGCCGTGAAGACTGGTCCCTGTAGGCCAGGCAGCAAAGCGAGGAGCATAGTGTTCATTTGGCAAGAAGTGACAATTTGCCAACAACCAGGATTTATTTATTAGTTTGTTGATTGTGTAAATGAACAATACACACACATTAAATAAATAATTATTTTTAAAAAAGAATCTGCTAAGTTTTCTATTATATGTATACAACAATGTAAAACCAAGATGTGTGTGAATCCCAGGTCTTGGAGTGAGATAAGTTTGAGAGAGAGCAAGGAGGGAGGAAAGGAAAGGGAGAATTGATGTAATTTAAAAATAATTTTAAAAAGAACTGAATGATTCATAAACAAACCTTCTTCACAGTTCCAAAGGCTGAGAGTATGAGATCAGGGTCACAGTGTGGCCAGGCTCTGGTGAGGCTGTATTCTATGTATGCAGCAGGTGGTTGTGTCCTTGCACGGAGCAAAGGGGGCAGAAGTGTCTCTTGGGCTGTTTTCTAAGGGATATTTAGACGACATCTGATGACCCGATCACCTTCAAGAGACTCCTATCCTAGAAATATCTCATGGAAGGATGAGGATTTCAATGTGGGTGACAGTACTTGGGGACTAGGGGTACGGAAGCATGCTGTCCTTTTACTAAGAAGTTAGCCCCCAGGGGTGGCCTACCACACTGAGTCTGTGCAGAGAGTGAAGACAATCCTCACGGGCACACTGAGAGTGTGTTCTGTAGCAGGTGGCTCATCAAGAAATAATGAGCTCCCTCTGCTAATCGAATCCAACGAATGCAATGCCCCTGGACTTTGCATCAAGGAGCAAAATCCAACTCAGAGGGCATAGAAACTTGAAGAGACCAGAAATGATAAGTGGGGAGAAAATTCTTCAGGGGTGAATGAAGTCACTTTGAAAGCCCTTGCCACTCATTTGTTGCCTGTGAAGTTGTTTTCTGCTGGGGTCACCTAGTTCTGTCTGTTCAATGTGCAGGTCCAGATGGCAAACCCAATGTAAGGAAGAGGGAAGAGGCAGAAGGACAACTGTAATGACCCTTGAAGACCTCAATAACCTCTGCGGGCAAAGAAAGCCCCACTTTTTTCTGCATTTGGGAAACCTGCATTGACTTTATTGATTTGTGCTTTCTCATTTTGCTGCAGTTGTTTTGTGTTTTATAAAATCAGAAGCTATAAACACCCAATAAGGTTTTAAAAATACGCTTACCCCATCACTAGAGACTCTAGTATAATTGGTCCAAGTGGATATGAGGAATCAAGTTTAGAATTGATCCAGGCTGAGCCATTATTATTCCCACAATGTTCAAGCTGACCAGTGGCTAAGTTTTCTACCTATGGAAGGAGCCAAAGAGGATGATGAAGCATTGGCATGAATGTCTGACACGAGAACAGTTTCAAACTCTACTCCCCACCAAGCGAACAGATGACTGGAATTATATGCTAAGAGTCTTCAGAAGAAAACAAAAGATAGAAAATAGTGTTTAACTCTGCTTGCTCTTAGCTGTCAGATCATGGAGTGACTTTGGGATGGTCAGAATATTAAAACATTTACATTTTAAATCCAAAGATAGCATCCTTTGAACTGAAACTATTTTATTTATAGCCTTGACCTGAAGATCAAATGGAAATGAAGGATCACGAATCTCAATGAGATGTTATGCTTTTTAATATCACAATGTCCTTGGAAGAGTCTTTCTACTAACAGTGCAGGAAAAATCACCTAGACCTCCACCGTTTTAAGTGTGTGGTCTCTGAAGTCTTTTTACTGTGGATTCAATGTGTCAGTCATGTAGGAGAAACACTTCTGGTCCATAGAGAAACATGGCAATGTCTTTCACAGAGCAACAGTAAAGTTGGGAGAAAATGTGACAAAAAAAATATGGAAGGATGCCTCAAGAGTAGCTGTATTTCAAACTAGAGGGGGGGGAATATTCTCGATCTACTCTTTGTAACTAATTCAGTTTTATCATGTACAAAAATCTTGACGGTATTTTTTTGTTTTTTAACCAAAAACTGTGTCAGTTCTGAGATTTGAATTCATGGCATCTGAGTCTTATGTATTTTTTCACGGAATTCCTCTTTCCTTTGACATGTTTATTTATTTTTCCTGGAATGTGTGTGTGTGTGTGTGAGAGAGAGAGAGAGAGAGAGAGATAGAGAGAGAAAGAGAGAGAGAGAGGTTACTTCAGTAAATACCCTTTCCCTTCTCACCTCCCATGGAAAAACCCATTTTTCCATTTAGCTTTTGTCTTTTGTGAATACCAGCCTTTTCTTGTTATGACAATATTACTTGCCTTAGTCACCACAATTTCCACCATTTACACTATTCTCCCCTCTAAAGTTTTATTTTCACTGTCCTTTTAATGTTGGCTTGCTTTGTTAGGTGACTCTTGTCTTTTGACTTTCTGTTCTATATATATAGGCAAGGGCAAAATGACACTGAAGGATATGCTAATGATGCTTGCTCTATGGTACTTGAAAGGCCACAGGGACTGCATCACACCTGGTGGAATCCAAGGAGGTGGGGGAGCATAAAGGAGCAGCTGCCAACTCTTCAGGAACATGAGCCAGCCTGCCTCCTCCTCCAAGCAGGTTTGTGATTGGCCAGCCATCTGTAGCCTCAAGTTTTAAATAGACCCTTCATTTGACTGATGAAATACTTACTGACTTCTAGTGAGATGTGTGTGTATATTGATATATATATTTAAATACATATGCATAAATATATTTATATATATTATCACTGTAGAGATGAGATACTTCTTGTCTGAGTTAGTTTGTAAATTATAAGAAAAACCATAGTTTCAATATCTACAGTATAAGCCTCAAAAAGGATAGTGGTGATTTCACTGTAAATACTTGTTAAAGGGTCAATGCCTTTAACATTGTGGCACCAGTAGAAGTGGTAGGAGAGGCAAAGCCGAAAATCAATTAGCTTGAGATAGTTGCACAGAAATCCTCTGCTGTGCAGGGAGAGCATAGAGGTGACAAGAAGAGGAATAGAAACGGGAGGCTAAGGCTTGAATGGAAAAAGGTCATTGCTTCTATTTTTCTGTAATTCTACCTTTAATGACTTTTCTTTCAACATGTGACATATAAGCCTTTCATTTGAAAATAAAACTTGACTTATTTCCATTCAGTCTGCCTCTCCTTTGCTTTTATTCCAACCTACCTTGTAGTGGCATTTCAATTATATTTTAATAAATAAAGACTGCCTGAAGACCTGAGAGTAAAACAGTCCCACTTGTCAGCCTTATAGACCAGGTTATGGTAACACACACCTTTAATCCCAGTAGCCACACTAGTTGCTACTAGTGCATGCCTTTGATCCCAGCCCTAGAGGAATCTAAGACATGGGGGGGGGCACAGGAGACGGGGATGGGACAGCTATCAAACACAGTCTCATTCTGAGATTTTTAGAGCCAGGATCACCATTTCATATTGAAGTTGACGTAAGAGCCAATAGCTGGCTGTTTTGCTTTTTGTAGAACCCCAATTTCTGACCCTGAGTTTTTATTAATCATGCTTCATTTGGTGCCCAACTTTTTGTGGCATGAACTTATGAAAAAACCATCTGCTTACGGCTTTCTAGCCACCAGCCAAGGCCAGAGTTTGGATTGGAATTCCAAACCTAGCGACCTGGGTTCAAGAGAAAAACTAATGATACCTACTTCCATCTTCCCTGGCTTAGCTTCCATGTAAAGATGGAAAATACACAGAGAAACTGGATACTGTATGTTATTGTGTTGTCTTTGAATTGTTTGACTGCTGAGGAAGGAGCAACAGCTCCTAAAAGACATTTGATTTTTAATGTTGTTGGATTAATCCAACCTATGTGTTTTGAAAGTGCTTTGACTTCAAAATTTAATTCAAAAGATTTGCTACTTTGGAGAAGAGGTTTTGCTTTTGTCCCCAAAGGAACTGAGAGGTTGTGGATTTATTTTGGGTTAAGAAAAATAAGGTTTGATCAAGGAAGACCCCCTGAAAAATCTCTAATGGGAATAGATGACTCAGATGATACAACGTTTCAGAGAATATTTGTTGCAGTTTCCTCTAAGTTCTACATCTAGAACAGTTTCAAGGCTGCTGTCTGAAATGATCCATCTTCACAGAATACTCCAGTAAGGACTTGACCATAATCCTAAATTTTCTTTGGGTCTCCATAAGATTATTAGCATCCCCAATCAGCAGGAAGTAGCCTAGAAAACTGCACCCACATTCCCAAAAAATGGATTATGGATTTTTAAAAATGTGTTGGCTAAAAGTTGTTATGATAATGGTCAGGAAAAAAGCTAAATAAAGGAAATTAGATTTAAGGTTCTTGTTTTGGAAAAAAAAAGCCAGGTGGTGGTGGTGCATACCTTTAACTCCAGCACTTGGGAGGCAAAAGCAGGTGGATCTCTGTGAGTTCAAGTTCAGCCTGATTTACAGTGTGAGTTACAGGCTGGGCTCCATAACTTGAAAAACCAAAAATGAAGAAAGGAGGAAAGAAAGAAAAAAAGGAAGGAAAGAAAGAAGAGAGAAAGAAAGAAAAGAAAAAAAGAAAGAAAAAGAAAAAAGGAGATAGATATAATAAGATAGAAAGGTAGATTATTGAATCTACTCTGAAACAAAAAAACTCTTAAATGAAAAAGGGAGGATATAGATATATAAAGATAAAAATGTATATAATTGAATCTACTTTTTAAAAGCAACTATTAGTTTTAAATATTTTACATTGGTTTTACTTTTGTATATTATATATAAATTTTGTATATTGATACAAATTTGAGATTAATTTTGTTAAAACATACTGTATATACATTTCTAATCTTGTTCAAGGTATTGTACCTATATCGCTCACTTAACAATGTAATGCAAATTTCTAGTCTTTGAAAATTATTATTACCAACTGTTTAGGATAATAAAGAAATATAGGTTAGTAGTTAATCATATAGTATGATCAAACTTGTAGTCACATTAGCTATGTTTTCAAGGTCAAACAAAGATATAATTTAGATAGATAGGTCATCTTCAAACACTTCAGAGATCTACTGAATATGGCATTTAAGATGTTTTAATAATCTAGGTTCTTCTTTTTTATGACAATGAGACATGTCTGCTCCTGGAAGCACCAATGTACTTCAGAGAAGATAATGGGCATCCAAGAAACACCACATGGAATTTACTTTCTTTGTGATAAAAGTAAGCCACTGGGCAAGAAAATGCCCCAGCCTTGACTGCTGATGTGCTGTCCTAATCAGACAAGCAAGACACAAAATGTCTTGCTTCACAGATGTGCTGTGATATCTGTCAGATATGCTAGGCCTGTAGGCCGAAGATGGATGCCCCAACATTGCAGAGGAACTTTGGGTGACTGTCCAGGCAGCCAGCTCTTTCTGTCATTACTCACATTTTTTGGAAGTCACTTGCTTGCACTTCCTGCTTACTCAGTTAATATTATTTCCTTCTTGGGTCTCTGAGGGAGTTGAAGACTAGATAGCTATAGTTATAGTTTACCAGACACAGAAAGCAAGTTATAATAGAAAGTAAATGAGGTATAAGACTTTGTACTCACCAAAACAGAATAGATATAAAATATTTTCTCTGAATTTGTCAAGTACAAATAGACTAGACATTGCTGATGTATTTATTGCCTGTACAAAATGTATATAGTCATTGTACTTATTGCATATAGTTTCCTTATATTAGTTATAGCCTTCTTTTTTTATTTTAGACAAAAAGGGGAATTGTAGTGGCATTTCAATTGTCTTTTAATAAAGATTTCCTGAAGATCTGAGAGTAAAACAGTCCCACTGGTCAACCTTATAGACCAGGTTATGTTAACACACGCCTGTAACCCCAGTAGCTACAATGACAGGCACACTAGTTGCCATAAAAATCAGGTGGTACATGCCTTTGATCCCAGCCCTAGAGAGGAATCTAAGATGGGGGTGGGGAGGGCACAGCTTTCAAACACAGTCTCAGTCTGAGATTATTGGAGGTAGGATTACCATTTCAGACTGAGGTCAAGGTAAGAACCAATGGCTGGCTGTTTTGCTTTTCATATCTTCAGGTTGAACCCCAATTTCTCTCTCTGAGCTTTTATTAATCGTGCTTCACTACCTGAAAAACAAAACAAACAAACAAAACAGTGCACTCTTCAGTTTTCCATCACCATGACAGACTGCTGGATGGAATGAACTTAAAACGAGGCAAGGTTTGTTTTGAATTCCAGTTTCTGCACTGTTGGTCCACAGCTGCATGGACCAGTAGCTCTGAGTCTGAAATAATGGAGCCTGTAGCGAAGGAAAGCAGCTAACCTACCTCACAACAGAGGGAAGCAGGAAGCAAGGAGGGGCTGGGATCCCCAAATCCCCTTCAAGGCCAACCTCAGTTACATAACCCTTTCTCTGCTACCTCTCAAGAGACTGACCTTAGACCAGGTGTTCACCATGTTGATTTCTTGGATATATTTTACTTCCATAACACATAGTACTTTGTTTCTACTAGTTTCACCCACTTTCTCACCTAATACAGCATGTCTTCCCCTATTTATCTAACCATAAAACTGTTCTTGTCTTGTTCTTGTTGGTTGGCTTTAATTTTAAGACAGGATTGCTATGTGGACCAGTCCAGCCTTGAACTCACAGAGATCTACATGGTTCTGCCTCCAGAGTGCTGGGCTATGGATAAATTGGTGCCAGCGGTTGTATAGTGGCCTGAGGCTCACCATTAAAGAGAGTCTGAAAAGCATTCAGGATGTCTCTACCATCAAACTTAAGAGGATCGCATGATATCCACTATACTCATGCATCCTGTCCTGCCTAGTTTTAACTGGTTAACTTGTCATATATTACAGGATTTGGGAAGAGGAGCCTCAGTTGAGAAATGCCTCCATCAGAATGCATGTGGATGAGTCTACAGTCCATTTTCTTGATTAATGATTGCCAAGTGAACCTCACTGCAGCTGCTGCCATATCTGGGCAGATGATCCTGGGCAGATGGTTCTGTAAGAAGGCAGGCTGAGCAAGCCATGCAGAGAAAACTAGTTGAGCAATGTCCCTTTATGGCTTTGGCTTCAGTTCATGCCATGAATGTTTGCCCTGGTTCCCTTCATTATGGACTCTAAGTTGCAAGCTAAAATGAATCTTTCCTTCTTAGGCTGCTTTTGATCGTGTGGTTTAACACAGCAGTATAAGCCAACTAGAACACATCCCATCCATATACCATCTTTGAAGACTAGCAACAGTTGTTAAAATGATCATGAGGTCTCTAGGCTTCTGATAGAGGAACCCGTGGTCTTTGGGTAACAGAGGTGAGGCTGGTGTGGGAGAATTGTCTGTATTCTGTCAATCATGTTTTAAATAAATGCTGATTGCCCAGGCAGGAAGTATAGGTGGGTCAACCAGGAAGTAGAGGCGGGGCTATTAGAACAGGAGAATTCTGGGAAGAAGGAAGCTCTCTTGGCACTCCTATCTAGACCACCAAAGAAGCAGGATGTGACCTGCCCCACTGAAAAAGGTACTGAGCCATGTGGCTAACATAGATAAGAATAATGGGTTAATATAAGTTATAAGAAGCCTGAGCTAATAGGCCAATCAGTTATCATTAATATAGACCTCTCTGTGTGATTTCTTTGGGACCTAATGACTGTGGGACCTGGTGGGAAGACAGAAACAGACCAGGTCCCTCATGTTACATGAGGCCTTTGCAACTCGAGAACAGTCAAGTTGAATAAAATGCTATCTACCTTAAGAGATTATAGTTATTGGAAATCACTCTTGTACTTAGGTACAAATGCAAACACTGGCCACGAATAGCCCTAGGTAAATACATATTCACTGTCTGTCCTCAGTTCAGGCTCTCAGTGTTATGTGTAGGATTATTAATGAGGAACATTAATGGTTATGAGAAGTAAAGATAAGACACCCCTAAACCAAACACTGTACATGTAAAGATTTTAAAATTCATTAGGCTAAGACTGGGAATTTCAGGAATATAGTCTCTTAGATATTTATTGTAATCTTCAAAAAATAAAACAAGATCAACTCAGAGAACAAAACCACTTTCCATACAGAATTCACACATAAACTAGATTCCTAACAGAGCACGTACCATTTTTACACAATCAATAATGATAATAATAATAATTTCACAATGTGAATACGCTTTATAGCTTTAAACTCAGACAAGAGCTTCTGTGGACACAGGAGGAGTCACGATACTTGCTATGCAGCAATTAGTTTTCAACTAAACACCACAATCACTATAAGAAAGCATTAAATACTGTCTCAAGAAGGGTTCCACAGTGTCATCACCAAGAAGGAGACCAGAGTACCTGGTCACAAAGGAGAGTCTTTCCTTGTGCATTGTCCAATGCCCTTAAACAAAACCAGAGCTACAGAAAAACCTGAATATATATCTGCCTGGGAGACGTTGGATTAGTCAATGCCTTGTGGTCTGGTTCCTTGGCAAACATCTAAATTAACTGTCTAAAGTGGCTTCTAAGGAATTCGTGTTTTGTGGCTGAGCTGAGGTTGCTCAGTGCAGGGGAATTCAATGATGTAGCAGCTTGCCTTCTCCACAGAGATCAGAATGAAGAGCACTAAGTTGGGCAGCTTGTGAGTTTCAGTCTCCATGGCTGTGAACTCTGTCACCCTTCTCCTCTCAGGGAACACTCCATGGCCTTGTGTATTGGCATGCTTGGCACGGTCTCCTCACCACCTAATTCCTGGGTCATGACCCTTCAGAGGAGTCATCCTTGACTTTTCTAGTTATTATAAGTCTCCATTTTTTTTTGCTCCTATATGCTGCCATAATCTACCACTTATATTATACATCATTTACTTTTGCCACACTTCTTCCATGTTGGATTCTCACAGTGCTGAGCATGTGGCAATCCATGACCATGTGACAACAAATGAAACACTTAACCATACTCATAAAGTATCATTCTGTGGTCAGCTACCTGCCTCTACTTTTATTTTCCTTTTAATTTGGCACCAAGTCTTTGCTAGCGCCATCTCTGACCCACCACTTTCATCTCAATTCTGCAGTGAGTTCTGAGAGATGAGCATGGCTTCCTGCCTGGCACAGTCACATCTGGGCCACATATTGCCCACACAACTCAACATCGCTTAACATGATTGGCACTCTTCACAAGTCAGCCTCTGGTCAGATGCCATCGAGAGAACAGAATGTTTACTGTGTGCATATAGCAATGGCTTCTAGAACCAACTGCACTCTGTTGATTTCAGTGACTAAATCATAAGGTATAATGACTTGCTACATGTATGAAAGAAAATGAAGACTGATAAAATTGGGCTTTACCTTAATAATTGATATAGCAAATAGGAACTTAAAATGGTGATCTAGCTTAACATATATATATATATATATATGTTTAACTGTGATAATCCAACTACTAGCCTGGGCATACGCCTATGAAATTCCAGGACAGTAAGTGTGGTTCTGAGCATAGAGTTTTAATTGTGTGTGTGTGTGTGTGTGTGGTGCAAAAACATCCAAAGGGGTAAGGATTTTGATTAATTTTTCTTTTTTTTTTAATCTATCAGCATTGTGGACAATTGAGAGTTGAAAGTGGATATAACATTATCTACAAACTAAAAAGACACTGATAAGGCTAAGAGATCCCAAGGCTGACATTGCTGAGCTTGCAAACAAATAACAAGATTAAGTAAGAATAAGATATTTATATACAGTACAAGAGTGGAGCATCTCCATAGACAGATCACATGATCAACTTTTCAGAGGAGAAAAGGTGGCTTCTGGGTCTGCATATTTTTCTTAGGTATCTAAATTAGCTGCTTGAGACACTCTTGTACAAAGATTAGGGGCAATTCTGAGCTATAGAGGTGAATACTTTATAAAACAAACTCTCAGTCATTCTTTCTTGGAAACAAAACCCACAATTCTAAAAGGCAAAACTGACATATGTTTTCAGGTACTAAATGTTTTGTTTATAAATGGAAAAAAGTACTTTTTAAGTAGGCACAGAGGAGATTCCCATGGCGTCAGAAAAATGCTTACTGTATAAATTGCACCACTAGACAGATACTACTACAAGAAATCATTTAAATAAGCACACGGCTATCAAAGCAGCTCACACATTCATCATAATTCACTTGCACACTAGTTTATATACACTGAGTAAGTCATTAAATATTGCACTTATTGGCCCATGAACCCTCAATTCTGAGGTGTTGAAAAATAGAAAACAAATCTATTTTTAGAACATACGTCATGCAACATTTACGACATTTCAGGTCTACAAACACCATTAGGTAGTTGTACATTTGGACAGTCCAATGGCACCACGTCACATCTGACATTCACAATATATTAACAGGAATTACAGGACAGTTCCCATTCATCATGCTTTCTAGGGATGATGGAACAACGCATGGGAAAATCATCCTATGGACACATCAGACAATCCTCAAGCTTCACTTTGACAAGGATTACGGACTCACTGGTAAGATACAGGTCATGCTTACATCCCTGACACCCAAGTAGACATGTGGCTCATGTATCACCTGTGTCTACGAGAACAGCACTCATGAGCCTCAGCAATCCTTAGCCACATGTGACAGGAATGTAGTGATATTTCCGTATATAAAAACGTTACAGCAACTCTTAGTTGTCCACAATGAAAGAAAAATGACCATAAGTGAATGAAATCCACAGGTAGGTCCACAGGCTTATTTCAGCAAGTAATTGCTGATGGAAAGTCCACCAATAATAATTGCTGAGGGGAAATTAATGGTGAGACTTGATGTTATTCTGAAAGACTAGTTCTTTTAAAATAGGCTAAACATTTTTTTTTTATAATCTGGAAGTATAAAAGAACCATGCAATGATAAAGTCTAGTAAGTACTTAGCTACACGATCTATTCTTAATATTCTACTCCAGGCGCAGTTTTGAAACAATTCATTTCTGTTACCTCCAATGTTTGCAAAAATGCACTTTCTCTCTACTCTCTCTGATTTAGAAGACCTGGCCACAGACTAAGCAAATCCACACGAAGAATCCATTTCATTGAACTTTGAAGTACAATCTGAGTGGCAGACGGTGCGTAGCAAAATGCCCCCTTTTCTCTGCATAGAGGATGTGCCATCGATGGAGAGTTTTCTCTTCACCAGAAAAGGTGTCAGTGTTTGCAAGTGTGTCATGAGAGGGGCAGAGGCATGAGTGCGTCCCAACTGTAAATATGTCAATAAACTCTAGGAAGATTTTTTTATGGGCGTGCCAAGCATTTCTAGAATGGTTTAAAAATACATTTATGAAATACCACTAACAATATGTAGGCAAATTTTATATAAATCATCACAATTTATTTCCCCCCTTAGGGGATACTATATGTCTAGAATTTAGAGCCCTTTAGTCCAGTATAGAGGCGAAGTGTTTTGCCCCATCTGTTCATACACTTTATCTAAATTTATCTTTTACCTAATTTGTCCTAATTAAACTCAAGGGCATAAAATAGGTTTATGTCTTAACTCTGTTTCTAGAAAAAAAAAGTCACCTAAAATATAAATAACTCCGAAAAGCTGGTTTGAGTATTCAAAGATTTGGCATACTCAGCAGACTTCTCCATTCCACTGGCACACAACTAAAGACCAGGTAGCATCCACTAACAGTCAGAGCTGTGGACCCTGGACCATTCACCTAGCACCCCAACATACCACACTGAATGTGCACACAAAGGAAGTCCCCAGGGTCTGTCATGAAGACTGAAATTTAGACAAAGACACTTTCCCCCACAGATGGACCAGCTTGCAAGCACACCAAAAGATACCCGATTGAACGTTCTAACATTACGATGAAGATTAGTAACAAACATAAACTTTTTGGTCTAGGATCTTCTTGGTAATGTTTGTAAGCTCATTCTTGTAACCGTTACCACATGCAGCTTCTATCTCGGCTTGATAGAATTTAGATACATTTTTAATACAGCCTCACGAACGCCATACAAGTAACTTAAAAAAAAACTAAAGGACAAGCTTAGCCACCCGCTCTGACAGATAAAGCATGTAATGGGTCACTCTGAAGTTAGTGGTTTTTAGTGGAAGTTCAGTTAATAGTAGAATGCCATATACTTTAAAATTACTGTTGTCACAGACACAATTAAAATTAAGAAGCTTAAGTTGGCTCCTGGAAAAAAAATGATAAATGTGCTGAATAAATAAATCTGGATAAGAGTGAAATAAATGAGATAAAGACATTTCTAACTGAGCACACTGATGCCTTGTGTAACCTTAGTTGTGATTTTGTAGAATTTATAGTTCACATTTATCAGTGCAACTGAAGCATAATAGGTCCTTTTCTAATCCAAACTTCAGCACTTATTTACCTGGCAGTGAGCAATATTAAACATGAAGTGGCCCTAAGGCCACCTTCACAAACCTTTTGCTCCTTGTAGGCACTAGAAGCTCATGGTGGCAGTAGATGCTGTTTGAAGAGGGAAACAACAGGGAACCGCGCCATTGTTCTAAATCAGTTCTTCCCTGGAGCCCATAGAAGTGATGCTTATGGTCAACTTGCCTTTGCTGAGGACAACTCGTGCACCTCCCACATCCGTTTTCACCTCAAGGCGGCCGCTCAGGCGAAACTACTAAGTTGTATTAAGACAGGAAAGGGATGAATCAACACCAGCGTCCTGAGGAGGGGTGCTTTCCTCAAGCAGTTGGGGTTCAGTCCAAAAAGCAGTTGAATGGGCAAGAGTGCCCAGGTGACAACAGGGGACGGGGAGGACACAATACTAGCTTAATTGCATTGGAGAGAAGAAATGATGTCTAAGACCTACAAACAAGGGCAACTATGTAGTTTTTAAACATCTTTTTAGGTGCAAATTTAGCCAGGTCCTATTTATAATTTAGAAGGACCTATTCATATTTGCATTGATGGAAGAGATGTGGTGTGTATTTGTACAAATGGACATAGTGGCGACAGATGGAAAAACCTCAGGATTACAGTATTAGAATATATAAGATACGTAGCTCAAGGCTCACAGATGATCAGCTATCTGGTTTCCATTTGCCAAGTTCGGTTTTACAACAAAGATATCTTGATGACATTAGGAGCAGAGGCTCTTTTTCTCTTCCTTTGTCATGGGAAGAACACGGGCAGCCTTTTCTTTTATCGTAGTGACAAGTCTCTCTGGAAATTTTTACTGAATTGTTTAGAATGAAATACACAGCAGGGTGGGAAATTCATAACTTATACTCAGTGGGGAAGACTGTGTTTGCACGGGAATTTGGGAAGTAGGAATCATGGACTGTTCTGGGGACAACGACACTAGGACTGTTGCTGCTGCCCCTCTGTCCACTGACTAGCACACCATAGTCTAACTTTGGGGTTCCTGACGGAGTGTGTGAGTGGGCGCTGGGCTTCGGTCAGCCAATCTTCAGCTCTTCAGATGAGCAAATGTGATTGCTTCCCTTCCTCTCTTACCCCCTCTCAGTGTATAGTGCACACACAATGACCTTCTGAAGCCATTTAAAGCACCCAGGTGAGGCCTTTTACATTCTTTGTATGCATGCAAGGAAGGAGGCCCAGGTTTCCTGGCTTCATTGCTTTGTCTTAGATTAAAAGATGAGTTTGACAGCTATCGTATTCAACATGATCACATTCTGACCCAGGTCATCGAAATAGGACAATGCCATATGAATCACTGCAAAGAAATCCTACTTTATGCCCCCTGCTTCGCTCTTTCCTTCACATTAATTTCTATGATTCTTGAATCTAGCTGTCATTAAAATGTAATAAGACATTAGTGTTTTCTTATCTTTGGTGAGCCAAAGCTTGCTCCTCTGAGTGTCAAAGTGGAAACTTACCACTGATTTACAAGTTTGAAATCAAGCAGATGAAAAAAAAAAAACAACCATGCACAGAATATCCTGTCAACAGCCTTGCCCATCAGCTTGAGTTAAACACTTTCATAAGATATTTCTCTGTTTTTGAAGGGGAAATGGATCTTTTACACAACCCCCAAAAAGGAAAAAAGTTCTCCCAACGAAACTGTCCTGTCCTTCAATCTGGGCTGCCTGGTGTCTTCAGAAGATGCTAGCCAAAAATACTTCTGGAAGGTGGAGACTTCCTACAGTTGGCACAGAGGGTGATAGAGTAACAAATTGATGGGTGTATTATTTGTATATGGTCTTCAGGAAACCTGCAGAAAAGACTGGATGTTCAAGTGGCCTTTCCTTCTCTTCAACTGCCATGGCGCTTCAGTTTTCTGTCCCACTCCGCCCTGGAATGTTCTGTGTAACTTGAGCATGGTTAGAGGCGTATGTGATGAGAGCGTGCGTAAATCCTCTGAAAAACATGGCAATAAAAGGGACCTTTTCCTCCATGCGGGACTCGCGGGAAGGTTACTGGATTGCCATCTAGCTAGGTGGAAAAGCTTGGCTGAAGTTAGAGCAAAGAGCAGCGGTTGGGAAGTTGGCCTGCCTTGTCTGAGAAGAGGAGCCCTGACAGAGCATCAAGCCAATCTTCCTTCTAGAACTGGTGCTGACTCCATAAAGCCATGATGGGGTGGGACAGGCTATTTAGGGATGGAGGCCACTGAGGCCATGGAATTCTATGGCCACTCACAGCACTGGCATTGCTGGGCACTATGCTTGTTACATAACTGACATTAAGAAGAAGTCTCCTCATGGGTCATTGCTCTCACATAGGCAGACGTGGGCAGAATTAGTGGGAAGCTAGGTCCTGGAGTAAGACCTCGATTGCTCTTTGTCTGGATCCAGTCATGTGGATACTACTGACTTAGAAAACTTGCAAGGGCCTTGGAAACACTTCAATTTCATTTTCTTTTCTACTTTTTTTTTCCGTGATAAGAATTTTATGGTTTGTAGCTCAGGCCTACATTAACTCATCCTTCTGCCAGACCCACCCCCTTCATTTTTTTTTTAAAGTGGCAATACACCCTTCAATTATTATTAATGAAAGTGGCAATGTATATACATTTCCTTATAGTAAACTGCCCAGACCTCTGATAGGGTCTCTGATCAAGAGCAAAAGTCCCACTTCCTTTTCATTCAGACTAAGTTTCCTGACATCTCCCCCTGCTCACAGTATATGCACAAGGAGTCCCTAGGTTATCATCCACACAAATGAGAAGCATGATTTGAATCCAGAGCGCAAAAGTTATTTGCCGTGAAATTACAGTCTGAGGTTTCAGCACTAGCTTAACTGAGAAAAAAAAATTGCAAAAGAAATTCTAGAAGGCAAATAAATAACGAGTTACATGCAAGTGCCAGGTGTTTATAGATGAACGACCCTTACAAACGTAAGGTCGAGTCTGCCACGTACTAACACGGGAAATCGCTCAAGGTTTGAATGCATATATGGGCCACTGACATCAAAGACTTCCTTCAAATAATTGTTAGGCAGTATAAGTGGAGGCTACTAGACCATTTATAAATGCTATTTCTTGGCCGCTCTGGAGCCACTCGGAGCTCCTTTGTGGGAGACATTAGCAGCCACAGTTGGGCTGCGGCGGGGGAGGCGTTTCCTTGAGTCTCGTGCTCTGCTTTGCGGCGGTGATGGCTGGGTCGGTCTCCAGGCTCTCTGACATTTTGTCACAGATGATGTCCACAAGGCGCTCGAAGGTTTGCTTCACGTTCACGTTATCCTTGGCGCTGGTTTCAAAAAACTCAAACCCTGGAGGAAACACAGAAACAGCTCCGTCATTTCACGTTTCTGGAGTTCAGTGGACTCAGTTACAATTTTTGAATGTGGAGGAGGTGATGAGGGGAGGTGTGGTCTAGATTGAGATGGTAGCTCCACACGCAGTGCTACCCACTGACCATGAATATAGGGGTATAAAGCGGGATTGATGACGCCCGTCCTGTTTGTCGTTACTGTTTTATTGATGCTGCCAGCATGGGCAAAGAGATTTTATGAAAGGAACTCAAGAGGTAGTAACAGTATCATTAAAAACCTCAAGAATATCATTAAGAACATAATCATTGCTCAGCGGTGGTGGCACACACCTTTAATCCCAGCACTCGGGAGGCAGAGGCAGGCAGATCTCTGTGAGTTCGAGGCCAGCCTGGTCTACAGAGCAAGTTCCGGGATAGGCTTCAAAGCTACACAGAGAAACCTGGTCTCAAAAGCAACAACAACAATAACACAAAACAAAATTTAAAAAAATAAATAAAAAATTAAAAAGTAAAAGTATCATTAGGAACCCTCTCTGACCAGGCCAGTCCACTGACACTAACTCCTTTCTACTGCCCCTGGTATTATCCTAACTCTTGATTGTCTGCTTGACTGGATTAGGAGCAAAGCACTGGGCGTGTCTGATGAGATGGAGAGAGCTCTGACTTAATCGGTGAATCAGCCCCTTGATGTTGTGATTGTGAGGTGGTGAAGGGTACAGGTGGGGTTGAGTTGGTGCGACTCTGGTACTGATGGTGTGTCCTTGAGTACTGTATGTTCCCCCAGTTACTCTGTGCTCTGTTTCCTGACCACCACAGTGTGAATTGTTCTGCTCAGCAGCAAGACTGAGTCTTCTGGAAAAACAGATCCATACAGCTCCCTCCTCCCTTAGCTTATTTTGTCTGGTGACTTAGACTTTCATTTCTCATTTCTGCATTCTCTCAAAGTTATTAGGTCTCTCTCTCTCTCTCTCTCTCTCTCTCTCTCTCTCTCTCTCTCTCTCTCTCTCTCAGTGAAAGGTTTAGCAAAGACACTTTGTATTCTACTGAGAGAGGGACTATGAGGTTCCCCCATACATTCACGTTCTAACCTTTTCCCCTCTGTCCAGTGGCTGCCAGTCATGGATCTAAGGAAAGACTTCATGTGCTGTATCTAACGGACCACGAGGTGGCGCAAAAGAGTCACGGGAATTCCCTTGGCCTGTTTCAATCTCAGGAGTTTTGAGATGGGTTTTCGTCCAATAGCCAGGAAGTCTTCCTAACGCTGCTCTGATTATTTGATGGGGGCTGACTTCTCCCTCACCTGTCTGTCTTTAAATAGCAGTAAAGTTTTTGAATCAATGGGAAAGGAAACAATAAATTTTAAATGAGCAACAAAACTACATGGGGACAGGAACCGCGGGGGGGGGGCAATCCCCACTTCCAGGATGTGCCTGGCTGGAAGCAACCTCAGTGTGCAACTCTGCACACAATGTTATCATTCCATTGTTTGCATTCACATTCCACTGACTGTGCTTGCCAGTCAGTTGCCATGGCAACTTCCCCACTTGGCCAGCCAGAGATTGGTCTGGTCCGCTGGGGAGAATGTTGATTTAGGATGTGTTGGGCAGAACACAGAAAGCCTTTTCTAATCCATTCTCAATTTTATACCCTATAAATCCTTCTGGTTACATCTGGTCCTATCTCAGAGGAGACACAAAGATTCAAAATTATTAAATCCAGTGATTTTTTTTTTTAATGCCTGGTTCCTGGTACCAAAAGAAAAAACATAGCCTAATACTTCGCATCTATGTCCAAATACCCCCATAACTAAAAAACAAAACAAATAAAAAATACTTATTTTCTGAAAGAGAATTGAAAGAAAAAATAAATGATTTTAATGAGTTACATTTTCTCATTTTTAGACAATGCTATTTGATCAGATGATTAAACCCAGATTGCATTTCAGCTACAGCCCTGACAAGATCCGAGCGAGTTACTGCAGGGCTGGGAGGTTAATCAGTAGAGTGAGGTTCTAGAAAACGGTGTTTCAGTCCACCTTTGGCTTCCATTTCTCTCTTATTGTTTTATTGTCTGCACAATGATCCTGTTATTCTCTCTTCGTGGACATTTCTTTATCTTCAGACAAGGCCAGCTGGTAGGGACAGTGCCGAATTTCCTAATGTCAGCACAGTCCCTAGGGTTGGATCATTCCCTTTCCCACTGGATCCAGACCCAAGCAAGGCAAGCACCCTCTGAACAATGTCATTGCTTAATTATCGGGGCTCTTTTGCCGGTTATTTTCCGGGTGCTGGGGCTTTTGTCCCAGGATCAATGGAAAAGGACATCGTTTTGGAAGGTTCCAATAATACAGTGAAGATGTAAGCTCTTTGGATGAAACTCTGGAGGAAAAATAATTGTGGAATTGGGACAAAGCCGGGACACGGCTACGGTGTCAGCTTTGCTGTCGTTTCAGCCAGCACTTGTGCTACACGTTGGTGTGACTGGGAGAGAGCCAAACTTGAAGCACCGGGCCACTGATGAAGGATGTGGATTCACCTCCCTCCTCCGCCCCCTTTGTCAAATGTAACTCCTTTATCTGGGCCGTAAGCCACTTTATGCTGCTGCTGCATAAGCTGGGGACAGTAACATGATCTCTGACCATAGAATCAAAAATGTCCTGACCACCTCCATGTCATGGTGGGATCCTAGGAGCATGCGGTTACTCGGGACAGAATATCTAGGAGACCCTCGTGCTAGGACACCACTCTTCTCTCTAGTGTGGCGAGGAGGTCATCGTACGATGAGAGTGTGGGGACGGCCAGTCCAAGTACCTTGGCAGCCACTGTCAACATGCTAGGTTTTTAAATCTTCATTGTTTTTGTTTATTTATTGTATTTTATTGTATGTGGTCATGTATGTATGTGAGTGTGCATATATGCAGTGCATGTGTGGAGGATCGAGGACAACAAGCAAAAATCTGCTCGCTCCTACCATGTGGGTCTGGGGACTGAACTGAGGGCATCAGGTTTGATAGCAAGTTCCTTCACACGCTGAGCCACCTTGCGGCTTTGATATACTAGATCTGATACTATGAGAAAATTTTGATCCCAAAGCCCTCTTTTATGATTTATGATCTTTGCTTCATCCGTTTTACAGCATTATTATGACCCTCAAGTGGGAAAATGCGGGCGAAGGCGCCAAGCGCACTGGAAAGTGTGACGGCAGCAGCGTTAGGGACAACAAACGGGCGGTTTTCTAGCGGTTAGCATTGCGCAGAGAATATGGGAAGGAAGGACTTGGAATATTTCTAACTTATTTCATCCATGAGCTGGCACCAATTTTTCTAGTTTTCTGATTAAGGAAAATGAAAGCCCAAAATGGATGAGTGATTTGTTTACACATTCCCTCGGTTGGCTGGTAAAAAGGTAGAGGGACAGCACCAATTAATCACCTGCAGGCTTCCCTGCCTTCCCATGTGGCCTGAAGAAGGGAGCTACCATTTTGTTGCAGTTAAATGTTCAGTTCTAGGGCAATTAGTAATTCGCATACACTTTCATTAATTTAAATAGTTTGAAGGTGATTAAACGGACCTGAGAGTGTCAGCGAACCAAACAACGCATTCTTTTAGCAATTTAAAATACCCGATGGGATCATGGGAGCCGCATCGCCTTATGGCCTAGAGACAAACAGCTACAGAAGGTTCTGAAAATGAAACTGCTTTTCAGTGACCCACAGCATAAATCTATCATAAAGCATGGTGTTTAAACAGCCGAGGCTCAAGAACACAATCACAGATTTTTGTAGTCTGTTATTTAGTCGTTTAGATCTGGGGGAAATGGGAGTTTATTGTGCAACCCAGACTTCTGTGTCCATTTGAACCACAAAGGTGAAACCTCTCTGTGAGAAGCCATTCACGTCCACACATGCTTAAACTCACAACCACAAATGGAAACAATGGAGCCTTTATTCTTGTAGGAGCTCTAGGGACTCTCGGATTTTACCTCCCAGTATCTTGGTATTTTTACCTCAGCTACCTCAACAAAAATTTCTTGTTCTTGGAAGCTTTTACCCACCAAGATCAGCAACGCACCAGTCAAAGAAGCCCTAACTAAGGGTCTTAGAAAACCTGAAGTTTGTTTCCAGTTCACTGCTGAGGAAAGTGCAGCTCGTCACCATCGAGTTGACTAAGGTGACATGGGAAGCCGGGCAGGACCCTTGACAAAGTTACTGTTTTAGCTCCTTGCCCTGGACACCTGCCCCTTATGCCACATGCTGGACAATGACACCACGTGTCTTCACCAGCTGAGTAGGGGACGCTCTCAGTGAAGCGCGGGGGAGCTGACCGTGCTTTCGCATTCTCCCTGTAGAAGAACATTTCCAGCTGCTCTCTGACAGAGGCAGCATTGCTCCAAACACAGAAGAGCACATGTTCCAGCCAGCGCATTCCTGCCTCAGGGTTCTGGGCCTGGGCTAGAAAGAACAATTCTTGAACTTTCAAAAAACCCACGACGGGCGTATCCAGACACTAATTAAGTCCAACCCTTTTGCTATCGCTTCTGTACAGCTGAACGAGCAGCCAGCTATCTGGAAAAATACTGTTGGTGAGCAGGGGCATCACAAACCCTGGGTTTTGTGGCTAGTGTCACAGGCCTGGCCTGCTGCCGTGGTTCTCTACCTTGTTCCTTGAAGGTCCTTGAGGGAAAAGCAGCTCAGAGAAGCCTGGTACTTTTTCAGATGGCTACATGCCAGGAAACAAGCCAGGGCCATGAGGCCAAAAGCATGCTGCTCATGGAGGGGCAGGCTCTAGGCTGTCACTTTGCCATGAAGAGTACTGAAATGTCACAGCGCCCTACTGTTATTGTCCTATGTTAGCCACTGTTCCAATAATGAGTGTTAAACCATTTCTTTCTCAGACCCTTTGTCTAGTGAGTTTATTCAATTTTGTAAATGATATTAAATATTTCCTCCCAAATGTTAATAGTTTCATCGTATAGTAAAACACTATTTTTCACTACAGCAGGTTTCTTTTTATTAAATCTTTTTTTATTCACCCCAGGAAAGGAGTGCTTACCACTATTTGTGCTCTCTGACCTCTCGGGTTTGAGAGAGAAATTATAATTACGTCCCGTCCCCCTGTACCTTCTAAAACTGTACTGCAGCAATCATTTCATGTTTACCAGGCAACTGTTTATGTTCTTGATGTTTTTCCTATCTCATCTTCCATTTCTTCATTGAGTTGCAGCTACAGGGTCTCATCTTCACTGTCCCTGTGGAATCAGATGAACCAGAACTACAGAGAAAGGTCACTGGGCTGCCAGGCAGGTGACAGTTGGGCCAGAAATAAGGTCTTCAAAGCAGTAGGACCAACTGTCATATTAGCTGGTCCCATGCTGGGGCCCAGCCAGAAGACAGACTTTAGGAGGGGGAGGGGATGAGCATTTGACCCACTTCCCTGAAGAATGGCCAAAGAAAGAAGCCGGAAGCTGGAACAGGAGCTTGGCCCAAGGCTAATGTTGATAAAAATAGACAACAACAAAATGGACAGGTCTTTCACGCCCTGAGTTCCGGTTGCCAGCCAGGCTTAACCAGATGGTGGGATTCAGAACCTAGACAAGGGTCATCATACGGTGTTGATGAGTGCTGACCTACATAGAAAAGGTCTCCTTCCTGCCCTTAACCTTCCACATTCTAGTTTCGCCTCCTTCAGAGCCAGAAATGCTCAGATTCCATCACTGATAAGAAAGGGTTTGCCTAAGGAGTTGAATCTGCACAGGCTACGGGAATTTCTCATTCTCCATTGAGTGAAATCCAAGTTCCGTAGCTGGACATTCACTCCGCGTCTTCTTAGGTGTCCCCCCAGCTCTCAGATCTGCACCTCCACATCCAAACCTCCACTTCTACCAGCTTATCCCTTGCACATCTGGTAAATGACTCAAAGGCTACCCTACTGCATCTCTTCCCACCTGAGTCTCCCTAAATCCTCCCTGAACCCTGCCATGCATTTCTCTCCCCAGCCAAAACAGAGTTGTCTGAGTGCTATACCTGGTGCCAAGACCTTTAAATTTTTAGTCAGGATTTTTCCCTGTTTATCATCAAGGTTGGGGACTGTCATTAAACCTTGGAATCCTCAACCCAATGAGCCCGTGTCTGACATACTTGACAGAGCTCCTCTCTGGCTGACCACTGCCCCTGCCCTTCCTGTTGTCCTGACATGAAACCTGTGTCTTAATTGTCAGCTGTCTTTGCACTCTTATTTGGATTTCTTGGTATCCACATATGTATCCTTGGTGGGGAAGTGGCAGCTGCACAGAGAAGGGCTTCTTTGTGCAAGAGAACATCAAAAGCATCCCACTGCTTTTGCAAAAGCCTTTCTCTATGTATCCAATGTACAGCAAATCATGTCTAAATCTCACACCTGATTGCTTCGCTTATTTAATTATTTATCTCACTGGCTCGTCCCCTGTAGCCATTTCAGTCTGAAGTCTCCCAGAAAGAGCTGAGTTCCCTTGGATAATAGCTCTAAGGTCTTGCCTGCTGAGCCAACTCACCCTGAACATTTCCAGCTCCCTGGTAACTCTTTTCTAGTATATATTTGGAATTTAATTACAGGTTTATGCCGGTTACAAAAGTTATATAAGTAAAATTCAGCATAGCAGTCATTTTGAAGGGCCTGATTCATAGCCTTTATCATAAAATGCTGCACCACCACTAGAACCCAATTCTGGAACATCTTCGTGACACCCAAGAGGAATTCTGCATCCAATGAGCCAGTCTCTGTCCATTCCCTGCCAGCCCCCTCTACTAGGTCCATTTTGCTCTCCAGTTAAATTGTTCATCCCATATGGAATTCCTGGAAGTATCTGACACAGCATCTAGTAGAAGCAGGTGTCTAGCAGATGTTAGCTAATTACAGGATTGATTGCTATTAATTGACTGAGAGAAGCTGGTGGATTGGAAATGGCCATGAAGAGAATCATGTATTCCTTTGTTCTTTGTTATAAAGTGACTGAACTTGTAAACAATTTGTCAGCTCTATTATTTCGAGATGGAGTTTACCAAGCATGGAATTCCATATTATATCATTTCAGTTTTGCTCCATAAGGAATTTGTTTTATCACAAAAATCAAAGCATTCCTATTTACCTATGAGGAGAGGTATTTCTGAAAAATGGGAAGAGGTGTAGAATTGTTCCACTCCCACTAATAATTTTGGATTTTTTTCAAAATATAAAATCTCTAAAAGTGTAGGAAAACTAAGTTTCTCTTGGGTTAGCTTTCAGAGAGATAAGGGCCATTCATGATGCAAGAGCTACTGCTTGTATGCAAATAAATGCCATGCATTTCCAAGTAGAATTCCTTCCTTTAAATCCATCACACATTTTCTTTGCAACTCCTTAACATTTCATTAGGCTTTTAATGATAAGGGAGAGAGTTTCCACCTCAGCCTATTAATGAACTGTCAACATGAACATTAATAACTGTTTTTTCTTTAGGATTTTCAGTTTGTAATAGCATTTATATGCATTATCAAATAGCAGGTTACACTTTTTGTAAGAGATGCCCATGAACCAGCATTTTCAAGTAACAGAGCCTGAACTAATGAGGTTTCATTGTGACATCCACAGATGGGGAATCTGTAGGGATCACTGTACTGTGTACTTTACATGAATTTCCTTGCTTTGGATCCAGACTGTATGAAGTAGTGCCTTTAAAATATTCATTTTACAGTTGAAAAATATAGATATGTAACACATATGGAATGAAGGGTCCAAGAAGAAGAATGTAAAAGTGTAGATTCCAGAAATAAGACTGTAGAAATGAAGAAATATAAAGTTGTAAGCCTAGGAGAATGAGAACAGACTGTCAGCAGCTTTCTCCACAGCTTAAGGATTAACTATTAACAGTGGGTTACTCCGCTTTACAACCCATAGCTCTATTTGCAAGGCTGAAGCATCTCTGCAAGCTAAGAGCTAGCCTACAGATATGATAGGCTATACAGATATGATACAGATATGAGCTGAGTCAACTTTTAGGAGATAGATATTTGACTTCTGGGTTACATATTATCCCAGCTATGTGAACCTGGCATCATCAAAGGGGAGAGCACAGGGCTTTAGTAAACACTACCTGGAAGTACCAAGGAAGACAACAGATTAAGTACAAACACTAGTTTAACTAAAAAATTCTGTTAATGAATATTTTAAAGAAAGGCAATCTGTATCTGTGTTTTACCTCAAGATGGTAAAAATTCCTTTGTTCAGACCTAATGTTTGGTACACTTTACTATAAGAAAGTGGGCTCAGAAACCGGCTTTTGCCACAGCCTTACAGAATCCATCTCTGGCTGTGGTCTCAGCTAGCTGATAAGCTTTTTGTGTCCCATGAAGATTTTTTTATTTTATTTTATTTTTTTTAAATTGTTTTCCTGGAATCTTTTTTCTGGAATAAAGTTTGCTTCTGGTTTATTAGGCTTTGGTTGTCTGTCCCCATCTTTACACAACCACCAAGGACCCAACATGGATAATCAAGACCAGGATTAAAGTCTGGCTCCCCAGGTCATGCTCTTTCCTCTGGGATGTTCCTAATGTCTGGTTTATGTCTTCTGTCAGTGCTAGATCCAAACATTACAGAATAACCTTTGTGGGCTTCATAAAAACAGTCACGGAGACTCTAAGTTATACTTTAATGCTCAGCAATTATTGCCGGCATATACTGATTTACAGAGTGACAGCTTCCATAAAGACATCTTCATGCAACTATGTCTGGTACTTTTAACCAAATTTACCCTGTTAGCAATTCCTAAAAGTCAGAAAATTCTTCCTAAAATCTCAATCTATCGCCATTCACAGGCAGCTCAGGCTGTCCAGAGTAGACATAAAAAGTTATGCAAAGCTTTACTTGAATGAGTTTCCCTTTTATGGTGGCAAATTCTGAAAATTGCAATTAATTCATCTCTTCTTTTGATATTTATATTTAGAAAAAAATTCTCCGGCAGTGAATGATTTGCTCTTTGGACTTTGGCAGATGAGAAGGAGGTGATGAAGGTTCTCAGTCTTTAGAATTTTTCCTTTAAACAATCACTTCCTTGTCAAATAAAACCAATCTGGGTGATTGGAAACTAATTAAAGTTAAAGGCAAAAGAGAAAGCCAGGAGAGGGTGTGGTGTCTAGACAGAGTAGGAAAGTCTCCTTGAAAGCTTTCACAGATGAAATACCATGTATGTGCATGGGAAAAGAGCATCCACCAACATCAAATAATGTCCTGCTGGGGTCTGGGCCTGAGAGAGCAGAGGAAGTCTCCTGCTGAGAATAAAGTTAGTAAGTGCCACAAAGTGCACACAGCAGACAATCTACAGAAGCAACTCACCTACATAACCTTACCACTGACTTCTGGGGAGACTGGGACCCTTTCAAAAATCCATAAAGGATCAAGGTTGCCTCTTAGATTTCTGGTATGGAGGGCATGATCTGTCTCTTATCAGTGATCTAATAAGCCACAAGGCAGACTATCAGAGAATAATAGAGGGGATCTACAGAAGGGGAAGGGAAAAAAGCCAGGGCAAGAGAGCAATCACTGTCCACTGCAATCCAGAAGACTGGAGATGGGTCTGTATGAAACTGCGTGGGCGTAGCTTTGCTTCCACACTCCAAGAGGACGAGACAGCCTGTCCTACTCAATGGCATTTCCCTTAATGTCATGTGCCTGCCACTAGAAGCAATCGCTAGAATAAGAAAACATCATCGGGACAGTTTGGCTGACAATTTGTTAAGTGTTGCTATTTTTAAATTTCAGAACAGTATTTAGTAAATTAAATTAGGGTTTATGTTGGATGTAGGCTGATTTAACTGTACTGCATTTTAAAGGAAGACTCCACTGATCTATGATGTTTGATAGGCTAAGTGTACTAAAAATCATTTCTAGTCTCTATAATGTTTTCAAATTACTGTTAAGTTTATTGGGACATACTACCATGGTTAAGTCAAACACATCTGTATTCACAAATGTATAGCATTTACATTTCTTGGGGGCAATAATAATAATAGGCATTTTTAAATTAGAAATCAGTCCCCCGTGAGTTAGGTTAGTGGGATTTATTCTCTACTGATCTCAGTTATGATAATTTTCCTCTGAGAGAAAAAAATCAAACCTACTAGTGTGTAAAGCTAATAAACAGATCTGGACCTCTGCCAGCTGCATCAGACCATTCTGGATTTGAGCCTTTTCAAATTTCAACGCTGAACACATCAAACTCATAAAGATGAGTTTGTTTGTTTGCTTGTTTATTTATTTTTTTACAGAACTGGTAATTAAAATGGTAATTAAAATGCTATTTACATTTCTTATATCCAACTTTAAAATATTAGTAACATTGTTCTTAGCACTTTGTGCTATTTAAAAAAGAAACACAAGATCAGTAATTTATACAGATATCTATCTATCTATCTGTTTATTTTGTTTGTTTTGAAGACAGGGTCTATCTTTACAATCTTGGCTGGCCTGGAACTCACTCTGTTTGTCCCAGCTGGCTTCAAACTTATAGGAATCCACCTGTCTCTGCCTCCTGAGTGCTGGGATTAAAGGCTGTGCCACCGCCACCTGGATTATACAAATCTTTATTACCTGGAACCAGATTAATTTTAAATATTTAAAATATTTAAATATTTTTGAATGAAAAGATGTATATGTGCATAGGATTGAGATGGGAAAAGTAGTCAAATTATCCTGAGATAAAGAACCAACATGGGTTCTGAGTCAGATTCGAGGAAGAAAACAAGAGGATGGACACATAGGATGAGAGACTGAAGATCTTCAATGAAAACACAGTTTGGCACACTGTGGCTCTTGAAAGGAATGGGGATTTCCCAGGGTCAAATATTGATTTGAAATAGTAAGAAAGAGCCTAGAAAAGGCTACATAGGTTAGTTTTGTTGATTACAGAAAGTGATGGTAAATACAGGGGTTTGCAAAAGTCTTGGGAAGTGTATGAGTTTGAGCCCTGATATCAAAGAGAAAATTTGGTATGTTACTTAAAGGTGCTGCAGGGTGTGGTGCCCTGAGCCAGGCTAGACTACTTGTTATTCAAAGGGAAAGGATTTTGAACTTGGAGGGAGTGTTGTGTATGTTTATTGGGATGTGAGCAACGTGGGATGCATAGGACATATGGTCTCTCCAGTCATGAAGAATATTCTATAAGGAATGAGTTTCAGTTGCCAGCAAGGAGGACAGGGATCCCTAGAATTATGAAACATAGATCAAGAGCTAATAAGACATGGCAAACTCAAAGAACCAGGAAAAAGGAACAGAAGTCCCTTCCTTTACTAATATGAGGATGTAACTATATCTAAGTATACCAAATACATTATAGAGTACCCTTGACCTATTTTCTACCTCCTGGGAAAGCTTAGCCAGAAAGAATGTGAGCCAGCGGAAACAATGGCGGGGGGGTCTGCAGGTCTCCACAGACAACTGTGTGCAGCCAGGTACTTAGAACATTTAAATAGCATTGCCGGGACTCCCTGCCAATTCCAGAAGTTGGCAATCCCTTTCTTTCATAAACACTACAATTAAAATTTAAACAAATCTTTAAAAACTGCTGAAGAGCAGTCAGCGCAAATGTGGAGCAGGTGCTTTGAGTTTTAAAAATAGATGTTGGGACGATGCTGTGCGCCATTAGAGTTGCTGAGTCTTCAACCCGGTTTTATTGTGGAATTGTTCTGCAAGGGCAAAGAGAAAACATTTTTTTTTTTTAAGTGGAAGGGGGAAAATCCTCCTTTGTTAAACCGGAGTGCCTGGAGGCAATGTTACGGTCTCAGCTTGAAAAATGACCAGGATGGGAGTGTGCCCATCACTGGCTGCTTATGGGTCTGCAGTTTTGGTGCTGTGGCTACTAAATGACCTTTGGCAAGTAGAAAGCACACTGTTATGAGAAGCTGATGTCTATGAAATGAGATTAGGGGCGTGTGTCTGTGTGTGTGTGTGTGTGTGCGCGCGCGCGCGCGCGCGCGCGTGAGTGCCCATCACCAAACCACTGAGACAGTAGTTGACAATGTGACCATAGAGAGTCTCGGTGGCTGGATCTTATGACTTGCCTTGCATTCTCATGTAAATTTGTTATGTCGTACAAGAATAGATAATGGAGGCAACTTTTAAGAAGTTTCCTTAATTTCATAGAAAAGAACAGGAGTGGCTACTTGCATTATGCAACACACAAAGTCCCCGTGCTGCTAAAGGACTTTCAAGTTTCCATTGCCCTGCAACTGTCTGTGAGCCAAAGCTACGGAAGCCTTTAGACTGCCATCTTGAGGGGTGTCTGTCCTCAGGGCTGCACATGCTTCTTTAGCTTTAGTATTGTGTTTGTATGTCCACGCTGGCAAGGAATGGACTCTCACAGCTTTTGCCCATTTGACATGTACATAGGTGCTCTAATCTCATTTGACCAATTCGTTGCATCAGATGGGCCTCTGGGCAAGTCTGTGGGGCATGCTCTTGATTGCTAATTGACCTAGGAAGGCCCAGCTGACCGTGCCTAGTACTGCCCTGTGTAGGCTGGCCTGGCTTATATGAAAAAGGTGTCTGAACAACCCAGAGGAAGCAAGCCAGGAAGTAAGCGAATATGGCTCTGCTTCTGTTCCTGCCTGAGGTTCCTGCCTTCTCTTCCCTGGGTGACTGATTGTAATCGCAAAGCCCAACAAGCTCTTCTTCAAGTTGTTCTTGGTCATGATATTTATCCAGAAACAGAAAGCCAACTAGAACATGCCCCATTTTCAGAGATTCTGGTTTTTGTTTACATGTGTGTGTTACAGCTCTGGCTTGATTTTTTTAATGTTCCCCAAGTAATGCTGTTGTACATCCAGAACTGATGACTGATTCATACGTTGGCCATGCCCCTGTGAGATGCTCCCTGTCTCTTGGACTCCATGCTTCCTGTCCATCACCTCCAATCTACTTTTTAACCAGTGACTTCAGGATATTTACCATTATATAATCCAGCTTTAAAAAGAGTCAATGCTATTCTAACACGAGGATTAGCCTTATAAGCTATATAACATACTATTGGAACAGCATCTAACAATTGAAAAATTGATGTTGAGATATAGGTAAATATGGATAATACTTTCTTCCTATACTTCTCCTGACATTAAATACTCCAATTTTAGGAATGGTACCTTTGTACTTAGTCTGAAATGAAATCCAGTCTTGCCATTCTATTCTTTAAATCTGGCACTGATTCTGAAGAATGTGCACAGCCAATCCCAGTCTTTTCAGTCTGGTTGCCGGCCTTTCAGGGACAGGGCACTTTTATATGGATTTAGAACTCTCTAGCACATGGGCTCTTCTTCATGCAGGTAACATCACCTCTTTGTCCTTCCATGAAAATCCTGTGGTTTTTTTTTTCTTTTCTTTTGTTTTTTTTTTTTTCCCTCAAGCCAGCTGGCCCTCTGTAGACCAGAATCTCCTAACCACTTGTGCCTAACCAATGATGAATGCTCAGCAACACTGAATGGAGAAATGAGAGGCTGAAGGAATGAACAAATGAAAATCATTCTGTATCACACTTCCAAATTTCACTGTGAAGCGTCTGCCTCCCTTGTCCATCAAGACGCAATCTCATGGCGTGACTCCTTGGCAGTTCAGGGAGAACCCATGGCTTGCTGGTTTTAGCTCAACAGATTTTAATAAAGTCCCAGCGGACTTCTCTGAACCCTTACTGGACTGATGAACAACATCTCAGTCCACGATCTCCTTTTTGGATCTCCCTGGTCTCCTTGAAAATGTCTGTACCGATTTGATGGGTATATTTTGAAGGAGAAAATTTGAACATGAGTGAGACTGTGTTTAGGAGAATTCATTCTCAGTAAGAACTAAATCCTTCCTGACTTCTGTCACGGGATCATGGAATCATTGGATGATCACAGGACTCAGGAGAAGAGCTTAAATAGACTTACTAGCCACATACCCTGAATTTCTTTTGGGCTTGAAGATAAAATGAAATCCAGTGAAAATCTCTTCCATAACTCAAAGTTATAATGACTGGAGTAGGGCTTAGCCCTCAGGGACAGATGGCTGTGATCATTTTCCCTGGTGGGTGTTATTTAGGGTCAGCCCAAGGGTCCCAAAAGCTCAGAGCTCCCACAGGAGGACAACTGCACACACTGTTCCTTCCATTCTCTCTCCTACCTTGGCTAGCAATGAGAGCCAGGGTTTTCAAGAACAAATTGAGTGTGCCAAAGTAAAAGTCAGTACCCTGGGGTCACCAGGCTCAGTTACAACTAGAATCAGGGTTATTGGGTTCAGAGATAGATTTTCTTAACTAGATGGTAATGATGCTTCATATCCTTCAGGTCTCTTTTCTTCAAGGACACGGGAGCCTAGGAGAAATAGTCTATAGAGGCAAATCCCATCTGCCTGGTCCTCTTCACACATTCAGGGGTGCTGCTGCTTGCAAGAATACCTCATTCCACAGCTTTCCCTCTTCCTATCTTAAGAGATGATTCCCTTAAAAGAATTGTTTACTTAAGCCAGGAATTATCAAATACCTGTGGCTTAGAATTCACAGATATAGAAGGTTTCCTTCTGTAATCCTTCCAGAGAAGCTGCCCAACCATTGCACTGCAGGCCCCTTCTTTCAGGATAAACTCACAGCTCACATCACTGTTCTCCTTCTCTTTGCTTTATGTATTCTTCATATTGGAAAGCATTTCTGATATAGAAAACATACTTGAAGCTCTACAAACAAAGATAGACATTTCCCTCCCAACCTCAACATAGAAAGTGTTAAGAATGGTGATCAAATAAGTAACTGAAACAAAAAAGTAATTAAGTGGCAAAAGAAAGGGAAGAAAATAGTTTAGCTTAGAAAGATGGTAAAATGTGTGTATATATTGTGGTTGTCTGAAAACATTGTAGCGTGTCTGGAAGATGCTGAAATTGAGCAGTTTGGCCTCATAGAACATGAAGTTACTTGAATGCAAAGTCACTGGGTATTTTATCCATTATTTGCCTTATTAGAAATATTAATATAAATTAAAATGTTTCAAAATTGTATCCTCAGAAACTATTAATAAATATAATTAGTTCTTTCCGGGAAGAACTTTAATTTCTCTTTAGTGTTTCTTTGACTGTGTTGGGTGACTTAGGCATTCTTCCCTCCAGAGATGACAAAAACAGCTAAAGTACTGAGCTTCTCACTCTGGTTTCAAGGCAACACAAACTCTGTTCCACTAGGTTGTGTTGTTTGTTGTTGTTATTTTTTCTCCCAGGGAAATCAATTTTATTTTAAGAAAAATTGTATCTTTCACTTCATCTTCACTTTTCTTTCATTGAACGTTTAATGGTTTTCCTATCTAAAACTTAGGTTATAAGATGGAATCTGCTTATAACCGGCAACATTTAACTACAGAATTTTAAAATGCAAAGCAATTTATCTGTTGTTACAGGTAGCACTGTAGTAGAGCAAATGCTTGGAAGCGCATGGGGAGAATGTCAGCCTGAGGATCGTGTTCAGCTTGGGCAGGGATTCACCCTCTTCAAACACTCCTACCATGGAAGTTAGTGTGGTTAGAATGAAAATACTGGTATGTGAAAGTCACATTTTTGTTTATAATGGAACTTCCTAGGTTTTAACTTTGAAAACTTGTGGGGGCAGGTAATTGGTGTTATTGTTGATAAATTCATTTGATTCAGCTGGAAATAGGGACCTGAATCTTAATCATGGGTTCACGGCTGAGGATATGATTTGTCCGTTTTTAGGTTGATAAAGCCTCAGAGTGAATGAGAACTTCCAAGGAAGTGTGTAGGGAGAAGTGTGGTGGGCTAGGGACGTAAGAAGCAGAGGGAAGAGGAGATGGCTACCCAGGAGAGGGAACACAGCCCTGGACAAGGTGAAAGGATGGGGAGTGCCAGGGTTAATGATGAGGGACTACTTCTCAGGGCCAATGGAAGAAAACATTCAGGAGAAGGATAGCAGGGAAATGTTCACTGTCCACGTTGCCACTCACAGGCTCTGTGAATGATTGTTTCTAGAAGATAAGGTCATCTACCAGATTGATTACCAAGTACCCAGAATGTTGTAAACACTTAATAAACATGTTTGGTGACCTAAACATTAAATCAGACTTGCAAGAGCTGCCCATCCCCCAAGAATTACAAAAATCTCAGCTATACTAGAGTTTTGTCCAGTCTCCTCATTTAGACGAGCAAAGGATACAGAGATAAACATCAGTAATGGAGAGTTAACCATAAACAGATAAATAAAGCAGTTGTTTTGAATCACCTGCCAATATGTTGTAATAACCTTAAAAAAAAGCAATGCCTAATCTCCAGGAAATAGAATTTTATTGCTAATTTTTTTTAAATATAATCCCTCAAAAGCTTGCAATTTAGATTAAGAGAATTATTAGCTTTTAGAATTGTCTCTCTGGATCATTTGTAGGGAGTGTGTAGTCATGAGGAAAACGAACCATTCAAGAAGTAAATGACTCTTCAAGAAGGTACATTTGCAGGTTGCTATGACAACTGCTGAGTTTTATTGACTGAAGAGCCAAAAAAAAAAAGAAAGAAATCAATTAGAGACTATTGGAAGAATTTGCACAGGAGCATAAAATCCGTCTGTCTCACAATTTGAGAAACTTTGCCACATCTGTGCAGTGAATGCAGGGGTTATGTGAGATAGATAGATAGATAGATGATAGATAGATAGATAGATAGATAGATAGAGACAGTGTGTGTGTGTCTGTGTGTGCGTGTGTGTGTGCGTGTGCGTGTGTGTGTGTGTGTGTGTGTGTGAAACACGATTAATAAATACTCGGGGTCAGAAACTGGGGTTCAACATGAAGATCTGCAAAGCAAAACAGGCAGCCACTGACTCTTAACTCGATCTCAGTCTGAAATGGTGATCCTGACTTCCAGAATCTCAGAATGAGACTGTTGAGAGCTGTCTCCTCCCATTTTATAATCTTCTCTAGGGCTGGGATTAAAGGCGTGTACCAGTGGTTTCTATGGCAACTAGTGTGGCTACTGGGATTAAAGGTGCATGTCATTGTGGCTACTGGGATTAAAGGTGTATGTCACCATAACCTGGTCTGTAAGGCTGACTGACCAGTGGGACTGTTTTACTCTCAGATCTTCAGACAGTCTTTATTTATTAAAAGCCAATTGAAATGCCACTACGTGTGTGTGTGTGCCTGTGTGTGTGCTACTGCAAGTATCCCCAGGAATACTTCTGTCATTCTAACAACTCTTCCATACCTGATCTTCCCCACAGCCAAGTGGTTTATTAGGTGGATAAACATAAAGTTTTTGACAATGCCGTTGAATAGCTTTTGATGTTACTCTATTTTTCCTGGAGCCAAATAGTTTTGAACTTTATTCATAAAGACAGCCTGCTTCTGCGGAGCACTTCCTTCCCCCAGGCGGATGTCTAGCTAGATGATAAGTACAGGGCAAGCAAACGGAGCTCAAGGTAGCCACATGGGAATGGTCTCTCGGATTCCCTATCTCTTTTACATAGAGGACATGCTCATGTCTACTCCTAACCTCCCGAGGTACTAGGAAAAGTTATCAAGTTTCTAAGACTCTCAAACACTGCTGGCATGTGGAGAGGTCCTAGGACAGAGAATATAGAGACTACTGAGCATTTATAGCAAGGTTAAATATCAGCCTAGTGATGTTTTTCATAGCTGGTTGCAGGGAAGTCTCATGGACGGAATCCTGTGACAGCCTTCAGTGTAATGAGCTCATTGATCTCACAAGGAAATAATAAAGCTGGGAGAATGGACTCTGCTCAGCTATTGAGATTTCCCAGTGGTAGACTGACCCACTGGAAGTGGCTGTGCTTCGACAGTCCATGCTTCCAATAATAGGGCAAAGCTCAGATCGTCTATGACATGGCTGTGTTCTTCAAATTTTAGGTTGTGACTCATTACCGGGATCAATGTGAGCTGAGGCCATCATTACCAAAGAGGCAAAGCGGTGAGAGGCAGAGGAGAGTGACTGTGTCATCTGGTGTCAAGGTGCTCTGTGACC